>APFE031587305.1:1459-13397 GCA_000404065.3 Pinus taeda | reverse complement strand
TGGAATTGGTGCTGTTCTAATGCAAGATGAAAGATCCATTGCTTTTGAAAGTCGTCTAATCAAGGGAAAGTTTTTACACAAAGCTATTTATGAGAAGGAAATGTTGGCAATACTCATGCACTTAAGAAATGGCGACCCTACCTAATGGGAAGACACTTCAAGGTAAAAACGGATCATGATAGCCTTAAATACTTTTTAGAACAAAGATTATCCTCTGAAGAGCAACAAAAGTGGGTCGCAAAGATGTTGGGTTATGACTTTGAAATCATCTACAAAAAAGGGAAGCAAAATGTTGTGGCAGATGCACTCTCAAGAAAGGATGAGGATGTAGAAGCATTTCTTTGCGCCATTTCTATTATCCAACTAGATTGGATAAATGAAGCAAGGGATGAATGGAAGAATGACGAGGAAGTGTGGGCACTTATTCAAAAGATACAACAAGGTCCCATTACATTTGATACATTTAACTAGAAAATTTATTCGTTATGGTACAAGGATTGGTTATGCCTATGTAATAATTCCCAACTCAAACAAAAGATTCTTATGAAATTGCACACCTCTCCCTTAGGAGGGCACTCAGGATTTCTAAAAACCTACTATAGGGTTAAGAAGGATTTTTTTGGGATGGCCTTAAATCTGATATTCAAAAGTTTGTGGCGAAATGTTTCGTTTGCCAATAAAATAAATTTGAAACAATTAAGACCCCACAACTATTATAACCTTTATCCATTCCAAGCCAACGTTGGGAGGACGTTTCAATGGATTTTATCACACGTTTACCCAAGTCCAAAGGAAATAGTGTTATCATGGTGGTAGTTGACAGACTTACCAAGTATGCACACTTTTGTGCATTATCTCATCCATTTAAAGCGAGTACAGTTTCTACTGCATTTATGGAAATAATTGAAAAGCTACATGGAAACCCAAAGATTATTGTAAGTGACAAAGATCCCATTTTGACTGGAAATTTTTGGACAAAATTATTTTCTTGTCTTGGTACTCAGTTAGCTCATAGCTCATCTTATCGTCCTCAATCTGATGGGAAAACTATGATAGTAAACAATTGTTTGGAAGGATATCTTCGTTGCTTTGTATCTAATAAATAGACACAATGGGTCAAATGGTTGTCTTTGGCTGAATGGTGTTATAACACTTCCTTCCATACTGCAACAAAAATGACCCCATTTATGGCACTTTATGGATATCATCCACCATCCATCACATCATATTTAAGAGAAAATTCTAAGCTTCAAGCAGTGGAAGATCACATCAAACATTAGCAACAAGTTCTCCAAATCTTAAAGGATAACCTCACCTTAGTGTAGAATAGAATGAAAAAGTAGGCATATCAACATCGGAGCATAAGAAGTTTTGATGTAGGTGATTGGGTCTTCCTATGACTACAACCATATAAACAAATTTCCCTCAAGCAAGCTAAGAAGGATGATAAATTATCACCAAAGTATTATAGTTTGTACAAGGTGTTGCAAATGATAGGTATTATGGCATATAAATTGGAGCTTCCTGCATCTTCCCAATTGCACCCAGTTTTCCATGTTTCATGCTTAAAGAAGGTTATAGGTGACAAGCTTCCAGTTCAAACAATATTGCTAGAACTTGATGAGGAAGGAACAATCATATTGGAACCTGAAGAATTCAAAGAAACAAGAACTCGACACCTACAAAATCGATCAATTTCAGAATATCTCATCAAGTGTAAGAACTTACCCTTTGAAGATTCCACATGGGAGGATGAGAATTTTATATAGAAACATCTAGAACTACTCAAGCGTTGAGGACAACACTTTTTTGAAGGAAAGGGGCATGTTAGGTCCCTATAATACTAGTGATTCCCCCATTACTATTTTCCTTATATCCCTTATTGTTATTGTTGTGCCCCTATTGTCCCCATATTGTTATTATTGTGTCCCATAGAATCCCTCTATTATTATTTTTGGGCCTTTATATTATTATTGTTAGGTTGGTTCAGTTATATTGTGACACCTTAGACTACTATATATAAAAAGGAGGTTTTGTCATTTGAATCATCCAAGAATTGTTCATTTGTGTAATGTAAAGGAGGTTGCCCCCTCAAAGAGGCTTGTTTCTAAGGTGTTGATCTATCCTTTCTATCTTTTTGTGAGCTGGTTTCGTAACACTCTATTTCATAGGTTTCTTCAAAGGTCTACTTAGGACGTACCTCCAAGACTTTTTATCGACTTAAAATGTTATTATATAAGGCTACATTACCAGGTTCTCTTCATGATACTTCAACATAGTTATGGCACTGCTCAACAACCTTTTTTTTATTACTTTCTTCATTCTCCAATAAAATACCTTATTTTATTTTCTTAAAGGCATCTTCGAAATATTCCAAAAACTAACATTTGTTTCAGCCAAACTCCAAACTAAACCTCATGAATATAGGAATAATATTAGTCATGTAAAGACATTTACTGCAACTCCAACTTTGCATGAAAGAGCCACATTCTAGATAGGAAAATATAAATCCTATGTGTAATGCTTAGTAACCAAACACAAGTCCAATTGGCACTTATACTTAAGATTTATATGTTTTTCCTATGGTTTCATCATATATGTTTTTAATCCTTTGGTTTGTTATGGATTCATTCACACATACCTTGCTTAGTCCATCTTCATAGGGTTTCATCATTTTCATCAATTCAAGGTTTCATGCAAGGAAAATTTTAAGAACCACCCTAAATTTATATGTATAATAAATGAGAAAATCCCCATGATACATAGGAAAAATGTGAGGCGATTTAATCACTAATATAATATGTATATAGATTTTTTTTGGCGAATCTCTCACCAGATTATATTATCTTGTAAAGTCATGGAGAATATTTCAGTGAATCATAAAATCTTGTAAGATCTTGGAAAATATTTCACTAAATAATAAAACATTGTGAAGTCTTAGTGAATGTTTTGTTAAAGTATGAAACCATATATGATAATAATAAAACATATTCATCAAACTCTAATATACTAACACACATGTTTGGAAAAAAGAAACATAATTTTCACTTCCTACAAACAATGTTGCAAGTTTTAGTGGCCATGCTTGTCATGGTAGGAGAGATTAATGTTTTCTCTACCACTTTTGTCAAGCTACCACTTTTGCCAAGCTATCAAATTTATTTCTTATTCCATGGACTCCAACTGTAAGTTAAAAAAACACATCGAGTTTGTTTACCCCAACACGCCAATAAGTAGCAAGCCCCAACTATATAATACAATGAAGTAGTAGGTATCCCAAAGGCCTGAAGGGGATCTAATGGAAAGAAGTGACCGTTTTCAGAAGCCTTTCAATCAATATATAAATATATAAATGTAGATTTATTATTATTTTAATTGGGGGCATCTTCAATTAAATAGTAAAATTTAAATACGTCTCTCCCAATCTAAATTTCTTATTAGCATAATTCACTACCTTCATACCATTTTTAATAGCGTTGTAACATGTGGATTAATTTCCTTTTTGGTGCAAAAACTCTGCCTTTTAGGACAATATGGTGCAGTGACCCAACCCCTATAGATCATTACAACAAACTAAGAATAGTAGAGAGGATGAAAGGTTGTACAAACCAGAATATTTTTCAAACGACTAATCCAAGATCAGTACCTTAACTTTTTCATGAAGATATAATATTAAGAATGTTTGAAAAATGGTGGGAAATCTGGGTAGCAACTATCTCTCTTCTGCGAGGGTGATGTGGAAAGAGTTAAGATTTCATTGTTTTGAATTTTTTTTGTTAAATTAGAAAAACCAATATTAATGGAGATATCGATATTTTTTACTAAATTTTGTGAAGTGACTAAATGTAGCTTTAACCATTAACCTTAAGATTTGTTTTACAATATAATTTCCTAAGTCTATTTAATATATTCATTATCATAAAAACCAACCTATATCCATCTTAACTCCACATCTACCACTCTTAGAGGGATGGAATCTATTTATCCCTTCCAACACTTGGTAGACCCGGAATTAAGATGGATCTAAGCTGATAGAATTTCCCCTTTAAATAGTCTCTGCTCACATGAATACCATGGTATTACCATGGGTCAATACTATGGGTTATCATAAACCTAGAGCTTAAAAACTACTATTAGTAGTTTATAAAAATTAATAAAATTAATAATTGATTTTTATTTTAACCAAGCTAAAATGTTTAAGTGACATTAAATTACAAGATCCATTTTTACTCTTGATCTACCAAGCCCTGAGAGGGATCAAATATTTTTTCACTCTATGTTAGTTTGCATATCACGATATTTGATCCAGAGTAAATATGGATCTATGCTAGTTTAATTCCCCCCTTTAAATAGGTTGCATTCCATGTGAATACCATGCGTCAATACCATGTGCCATCTTTACTTTTATTAATACTAATATTAGGGTTAATAATGTTTTTTTGCATGGTACTAATAATAATTTGGCCCATGGTATTTGGCCCATAGGCTCCACCTAAATATAACACATTTTTTGAGTGTTCGTAAATATAAGGTGGCTTATGGAGTAAATATAAAAAACGTTTTATTTATTTACCATACCTCTCATTTATTTATATTTTTATTAATTTACCATACCTCATTTATAAATATGGTAATTTTCCCATAAGATTCAATTAAATAAAACCTCTTTTTTGAGCCTTCTTAAATAGAAAGAGGGTTATGGTCAAAAGATATATAAAGAGGTTATTGTCTTGAGGCTTTCTACAAATTGTATTCTTGTGTAGAGTTTTCTCCGAATTATTCACACCAAATCTTTTGTATCGACAAAGAATTTATGGATGCGATAATCCCGGAAGAAAAACTCGACCATAGAAAGAGGTTTTATGTATTTAACATACTATAGTTTATTTATATTTTTATTTATTTACCATACGTTTGGAAGTATAAAAAGAGGTTTATATTTATTACCATACCTCCACTTTATTATATTATCTTTATTTATTTACCAACTTGCTGTGTTCATAAATGTAAGGTGAATATGGAGTAAATATAAAAAAATGTTTTTAGTTATTTTACCATCACCTCTTTTATAAATATGGTATTTGGCCCATAGGATTCACTTAAATGAAACCCTCTTTTTTGACCTTCTTAAATAGAAAGAAGGTTATGGGACTAAATATAAAAAGAGGTTTTATTTAGTTTAACATGCCTCTAGTTTATTTGTATTTGTATTTACATTTACCATACCTTTGGAGTAATATTAAAAAGAGATTTGTATTTATTTACCACACCTCCACTATATTTATATTTATATTTATAACTATCATAAATACATTTTCTTGAAAATGAGGGCGAATGGAAGATTGCTAAATTTACTTTTTTTACCCTCTCCCTTAAAATAAGGTGGGCTAACCTCCATACCTAAGTTTTTTATAAAATAAATTTAAGGTATTTGTAACAATGTACTATGATACAAAACATTTGCCCAATAAAAATATAAAACCCCTTAATTTGGCCCAAGGGTGAAAATTCGCCCCTAAAATTTTCCATGGGTCCAATTTAAGCAACTCATTTTTGACTTGATGGGCTCTAAAATCATTTTGAATTCCAAAAACTTTAGTGATCTGTCTCATTGCTTCATTAGCAGTGTCAAATTTTGCGATATGGAATATAAGGTTTGGAGAAATAGACATCCCTATCAACCCATGTACTTGATCTTTCCTATTTTCCCATTTGGCTGCCTTATCTTCATCTTTCAATTTGGTTTCTTGGCCTGAGGCTATTCTGTAAATACCTTTACTTCTAAGTAAATCCACAATGTAGGACCACCATTGGAAGTAGTTGGTGTTGTCAAGAATAACTTGGCATGGACATTCCATTTTAATATAAATTTAAGCTATAGATGTTGAAACTAAGTGTTCCAATTAAAATGTCTTGAAAAATTAGGCTGATTAAAAAAATAGCTCTGAAAACAACTTTCAGATGAAGAAGTTATTGGTTTTTGAATAAACGTTGTTGAAGATGTCGACGAAGTGCGGGAATGTGTGGAAAAATCCTTCATTTTTGTTTCTAATTTGTCCAAATCGCATAGAGTTGCAGGACAAAGAGAATATGCAGAAATGAAAGGTATAGATCTAGTAATGAAAAACATAGAGGTAATTAAACCAAAATAAACAGAAAGAAAATAACTAAAAACTGCAAATAAACATTGTATACCTCTAAATCTTAAAAATGACATAGCTAGGACTACCAGAAACCTTTTCAGATCAAACGAAATAGGTTCCTCACTGGAAGAGATGCTCCTAACACAATAGAGTAGTCCTCTTGGCCCAAAAGCAGTCAGTAACAGTAGATCTAGGAAATGACATTCGAATGCAGTTATACCAGCTTTAGATTTGGATCACCAATGGATGCAGCCCTCAAATAGCTCTGATACCATGTAGGAATTTACAGGGTAAGTTCCTCGCATAGAACACCAAAGGACACCACTCACAAATAGATCACAAATCAATACAACAGTATTATTGACGTGGTTAAAGCCCTCAAAGAGGGAAACAGTCCACGACCTGAGCCAACGTGGCCACTTTAGGCAATTTGTTAATAAAAGAATGAAAATTTGCATAATCTTCTCTCATGAACGGTCACCCCACAAATGACCCTCCATGCTCTTTAAATAGAGATCATGGACCAATCGGGTGTTAAGCCACGAATCAAGCGTCGGTAATACTGAGGAGAGAATGAACCCTCAAATCACTACATATCATGACTGTCGAATTCTAAGTTACAAAAGTACATAGTAAAGAAACACACTTTACCTAACTCTACACTAGACCAAGTTATACTTAAATATTTCCTATGTGTCGGAATATCCTAACATGATTAAGGAGGTAGAGAAACAATATAATTGGTACCAACAAGTAAATGAATGCTTGCAATAAGAAACTAAAGGGGCAGTAAGAAACTAAAGGATAATTAAGCAATAATTACTCTTTCACAGAGGATGGACTACTAAATTTTAGGGAGAGATGTTATTTACCTCATGGGGATGATTCTAAGAAGATAATTTTGGATGAGTATCACAAATTACCATATTCTGGTCATCTGAAAATGATAATAGTAACAAAGAGGTCATATTATTGGCCAGGCATGATAAATGATGTGGTTGAGTATATTGCAAAATGCTTAGAATGGTAGCAAGTAAAGGTGGAATGTATAAATCCAATGGGATTGTTACATCCAAATCCCATTTCGAAATCGAAATGGGAGGTCATATCCATGGATTTTATCACAGATTTGCAAAGGACAACTAGGTAACATGATTCCATTATGGTTATGGTGGAAACGTTGAGAAAGGAAACTCACTTGATGGTTATGAAGTCTATTAATACAACAAGTGATATTTACCATTCATGAAAAAGATAGTGAGGTTACATGGATTACCTAAGAAAATGATCTCAAATAGGGATGCAAAGGTTACCTCTAAATTCTGGAACGAACTATTTGCTAGTCTAGAGAAAGAATTTGCTTTTAGTATATCCTACTATCCACAAACATATGGGTAGACAAAGAGAATAAAACAAATTCTAAAGGACATGCTTAGGACGTATGTCATGCACCAGCAAAGGAACTAGAAAGAGCTTCTTCCTTTAGTATAATTTTCTTATAAAAATGGGTACCAACAATAACTACGGATGAGTCCATTTTGGGGTCTTTATAGTAGTAAATGCAATAATACTATCAATTCGAGTGATCTAGTCAACCGAGTCCATATCAAGCCTGATATGATAAAAGAGATGGAATAGGAAATGATGACCATTAGACATAATTAAAACATAACTCAGTACAAGAAAAAGATCCATGCAGATCAACATAGAGTGTGAAAAGAATCTAAAGTGGGAGATCATGTGTATCTCTATATCAAACCAAAGAAAATCTCATTGAGAATTGGGTCTTGTGCCAAATTGGAACCATAGTTCTATGGGTCATTTCAAGTTTTAGAGAGAATAGGGTCAGTGTTATATATATTGGCCTTGTCACCTACAATAAAGGTTCAAGATATTTTCCATGTTTTGTTACTTAAACGGTATGTGTAGGATGTTCATCATGCAATTGATTGGTTTGCATTATAGGTAAAACTAGAGGGAAAGTTTTAGCTAGAATCTCCACACATTCTAAATTAGAGACATATTGTGTTATGAAATTGAGTAATCAAGAAGTTCAAGGTGTAATGGAGACACTTTGGACCAGAGGAGGCCACATTGAAGATGGTTGAGCAAATGAGGGTGTCATGACCATTTTTTTCTGTTGGTTAAGAAATGTTAATATGATTGTAAATAATTGTAAAGAGCTATGTATATAGATATTACAGTGAAATTTATGCTTGGTATAGAGCATGGTTATAATTGTGTTCACATATAGAATACCAAGGATGGTGTTCCTCTAAGGCTGTGGGGTTTGTGACAACCCTTTTTTTAAACCCTCTTGTAAATATTTTATGAACATTAATTTCTATAATTATTGTGGAAGTCTAAACACAAGTAAATATTTGAGAGAAGGGGCATAGGTTCAAAGCCTCAGGGAGGACATTTCTTGGGAATTGGGGAATGGAATGTTGATGATTTAATGACCACCATATTCTTGACTATTTTAATAAATATTGTGGAATTTCATTAATAGTTTACATTGTAGAAAGGAGGAAGATTACAAAGCTTCCTGAATGGAGGATAATTCCATAGTCCTATATCATGTCTCGTGGACTAGATGTTGGAATTTCAACACACAAGAACTAATTAGTAAGGAATGGAAACACGAGATGGAGAGGAGGAATTCATGGGGTGGAAAAAGAGAATTTTCTGGAAAAATAAAGGAAATTAGGGGAAATGTGATCTACCACACACTAGGAAGGGTGTGAATGGTGTGAAGGAATCACATACCTGGGTTTGGGGCTATGGGTGTTATTTTATCGGGCTAGGCATACTAGGTGACATCAACAAGTTGTGAGACTACAACAATGACACTACAGGAGTGATCATGGAATGACTATGCAAGGTTCATAGACTCGAGTTTCGGTTGTGGGTGCACATGGTGTAGCATGAAAAAGAAAACAATGTGGAGGTGCAGAGTGATTTGGATTTTTTGTGAAGGTTGAGACTTTGTGCTCTCTAGATTCTTGTTTATAGAGGGTAACTTTATGTTTCTTTAGTTGAATACAAAATTTGTAGTTTCATTTCTATCTTCCCTAGAGACCTAGTAAAGGGCGGAGACATTGGAGGCAATAATTCTTAGCTCAAACAAGTGGAGACAAGGAGGTCTCTACATTATCAGTAGCAATTGATTAGATCTGGTTTTAAATCTCTTGAAAATTTCTCCTTAAACTCTAATTATGACTAGGGGTGGTTGACTACAAGAAGGAATGGAAGTGCAATCAACCTAAGGTTGGGTGGAGAGTTGAAGTCCCACTCTTAATTTCCAATCGTTTAATTTACAATACAAGTTGTTTATGTCATTATACACGTTAATGAAATGTGGATGTTTAATAGTGCTTTTATATTGTAGGATCTCATAATAAGGGTGTGTAATCTCATATTTCTTGATTGAGATGCATGCATATTTATTCTCATGGGTTGCAGATCATCATTTACCGTATGGAATAATAAAGGAAGTCATGTCACACTTTTATATTAGCAAGGAGTGGTATTGTTGTGGACAAAGCCATATGGTGTTAATTACCAAGTGTGGTTGTGTGAATGCCTAAGGGAAAGGTGAAATTGTGTTTATGTGGATGTATGTAACAATCTTTATTTATCACATAAATGTGTCTTGTCTATCTCGATGAACTTGATTTTCTATGTTCAGATATGATTGGAATAGACCGTAGTTCTCAAGAAACATTAGTCGAATAGGGTTACTGAAATAAACCCATAATGGCATTTTAAGTTTTAAGGATGATAGCTTGTAATGGTCATTTGTAGTACATATTGTCCTAGATTGATTCAGACATGCATGTATGATATATCTATGTATGTATAACCATAGTGTGGTGAGAACAAACAAGCCTCGACTTGGGTTAGTTTGGAGAAAGACTGAACCGATATAAAATACATGTGACAAGTGGGGTGGGGAGCTCACTTCTATAAATTATAACTAATGTAGAAGTATGGAGGTATAGAGTGCGTAAAAATGGTGGTGTAGTCTGAGGCCCTTATGTTGTCTAGGTGTTGGACTAGCCAAGAGGGTTGGATGTCTAAAGGGTAGGAGTGCACAAGAATGCATAATTAGTCTAGGGCTTGGATGTGGGCCTAGTTCTGGACTATCTTGAGATTCCATGGACCATGGTACGAGGATTGTGGTATTGCATTCGGGCTTCACACCCTACATGGTCATTAATCAAATGTGGCAATGTTTAATCAACCATAACTCTAATCCAGATACCAATTTTTGATGAAACTTGCTAGAAAGCTATTGATAAGATGAGCGTGTTGGTGAAGCCCCAGGTCAATTACAATAACATTTGGAAATGAATAAATTTTGTAACCCATTTCCATGACAAGACCATGGATCCCGAGATAGGAGACAGTAACACATCTTGCTAAGTTGGTTTATGTGTAAGGGATGGGAGGCACTATTAGAGTTACTCATCTTGCATTCAAATGAGGTAATAGAAAACAACTACCATTGAAACTCATGGTTTAACCCTCCATAAGTCACAATGATTGAATTTGGAGAAAGAGACTATTAATATTGGAGAGGAAGAGAGACAATTTATGATGTTTACTACAATAGCTCAAGTTAAAGATTTGAATGGTATACAATTTCAACTATCATTTTCATATGATCCATACGAAAAGAAACACTTTCGCGTGTGACTATATGAACAATATAAGAATAGTTTGAGATTTATCACAAGGAAGAGTATTTGTAATTGACTACATTCTTATTATTAACATTTTTCATCTTTCAACACTGTTGCATTGTCACTTTGCATTCAAAATTTTTATTTCATCATTTTTCATCATTCAAGTTATTAACAGACTCTATCATCTTAACAAACTGAGGTAATTGAGAAAAAATAAAATTAAAGTGACTAGATTAATCTTATACATATTTAACATATTTAAAATTATCAAAATAATTAGATGTTCAATAAATTTTAGATGGTTGCACATGACTCAAACTAGCCTAGATCCATCTTAACCCTGGATCTATCAAACTATTATATGGATCAAAACTCAATAACTAACCTAGATCCATCTTAACTATGGACCTACCAAGGGTTGAGAGGGATAAACTATCTTTTCACTATAAAAGACATTTGCACCTTAGTTAGACAAAATATTTTATTTAGAGTTTGGATTGGCCTTGTTTCTCTCATATTTACAAGGAATTAAATACTCATGCTAATGAACTTTCTGAGGAAACTATCTCCCTATAAGTTAGGACAATTTAGTTTATGATATATCTTTCTCTATATATGTTTTCAAATGTAGGCTTGCATCTCATCAAGATGTTTATTACATTTTTGAAAATCATACTCACTATGTAGATCCTAGTATTGGTATTTAATCTAGTGAGTCTTTTAAGTAATTCGCTATGTTAGGAAAGCTATTAAGAGAAATTCTCAAAGAAAAAAGGTATTAAAATTCAACATTTTTTGTCTCATTTTTAGTTAAACCTATGGATCAATAGCCGACCCCTTTGAAGGGAGAAATATCTATATTTCTATATAATGAAATATAAATATGTTTTCTTTCAAGGAAAAAATTTACATGGGATAGACAATTGACATTGAAAATGAAAATGAAATTGACATAGAAATATGAACTGAAATTGAAATTGAAATGTGCAACTATTGTGTTAGAAATTGACATGTACACTTAAATCAAGAATTTTGTTTATGCATGCTAAATAGAAATAAAAATTGGCATGTGCATTGAAATCAACACCTTTTTTTTTTTTTTTT
>APFE031587299.1:0-24469 GCA_000404065.3 Pinus taeda | reverse complement strand
TAACCCAAGTGAGTGTCGGACCAAGCAGTCACTGGTGGCCGAGTTGAAGGCTTCCGAATCAGATACATGTTCCGACCCCGAGCTAGAACCCGACAAGGGGAATGGCAAAGGGAAGCAGATCATTGATGCGGATCCCAGCGCCACTGTTGCCACTGCCAAGATCCAGAAGAATGAGCCCGAAGAGCCAGAGGAGGGGAACGTCTTTTCCACTCACAGATGTGGGTGAAGGGTTCGCCGCTACAATTCATTGTCGACAGTGGCAGCCAAAAGAACCTGATTTCAGCAAGGTCGTGAAGTCGGTTGGGCACTACCAGAATACACCACACACGCAGCCGTACAGTATCGGTGGCTTCCATGAAGGACGAGAAATCTGAAAGTTCGCCCAAGCAGTGCCGCTTCCTACAGCATCAAACATTCACTAGACCGAGGTATTGTGTGATGTTACAACCTCTGGAGTTTGCGATGTATTATTAGGACAGCATAGTTGTGGAAGCGACATGCTGTGTATGAGTCAAGGCCTCGTGCTGTCATTATTTCTTTGAATAATTCATTATACAGGATACTGGAGGTAGCCCCACCTACGCCACATCTTTGATCACTGCTAAGAAAGGCAGCAAGCTCATATCACAGACCAGGAAATTCATCTGTATGGTTCACTCCCAAAGTAAGGGGAAGATCGTTGCTACATCCATGACCACCGCAAAGGGTTCCTCCACACAGCAGCAGCAGCAAAGGGATACGGTCATGACAGAACACAGGAACAACTTCTCCTCACCCATAGGGGTACCACACAAGCTTCAGGTGGGCAACAAAGTCTGGTTGCATCGACAGAAAGAACGCCTTACCAGAAACCATCAGAAGCTCAGACCACTCCAACATGGTCCTTACAGCAGTACCAAGCTTGTGGGGAACAATGCTTTGGAGCACAACATTCCTCCATTCCTTCACATGCACCAAGTGTTCAATGTGGACCGTCATCGACCATGCTTCCCACCATTACTGGACACATCAGACAGTGCAGAACAAGTTCAGCAGATGGAGGAACTCAACGCAATGGGGACCATTGCTTCCTAAGGGGGGAGGAATGATCCAGGTGGATATTGGTGGCCACCTGCCAAGTCCACCTGGACCCCCACCATTGTCTTTCTCAGCAGTTTCAGTTTCCTTAATTGTAGCACAACTTACTATTTTTAGCAGTTTTTCGGGTCCTGAACTTCCGGAGCCGTTTTGAGGCCCTAAACGACGTTTTTTGGGAATCCATGGGCAACACGGGTCCATGGAACAGTGTTTCCGTTCCAACAATGATAGTGCTCGAATAGATCTTTCTAATGAGCTATTGTACGCGTCAAACGGAGATCATATGCTAAAGTTACGACCCCGGGAAGTTGATGTACCAACTTACCCCCAAACGGGGCCCTCAGTTTGGCGTTTCATCTCCTAGGGTTAGGTTTTGGAATGTTAAGGGTTTTTCATTGTTTCTCAACAATAAATAGGCCTTCGAGCCTCATTGTAAGTCAGTTCAGAGGCATGTAGCCCACACATCTCTTCTCAGAGATAAGCTACCATCGCCCTAGCTAGTTTATTTCCATTTCTGATTGTAAGCATGTTTCAGTATTTTCCATTAATGAAATGAAGTATTATTTCCGCTGAATCTTTGTGTTTATGATTATCTCTGTAATTTGTTGCGTTCCTGTTTAAATCCGGATCATAGGTTGTGGTTCTTATTTTCCAATAAACAAAGTTTCTCCCATCAAAGATTGGTGGTCTGATGGATCCCGCGCTTTCTTGATTACTCATGATGATGGATCTCCCTTCAAGCGATCAAGCTTATTCTGAAGGACTTGCTCTGATACCAATTGTTGGAAATAATACTAAGAGGGGGACAGGGGGGCTTAATTAGTATTTGTCAAATCAATAATTTTTAATTTCATACTCTGATTTCTGTACGCTACTTCAATGAAGGTAACTTGCGTGTATACGCAACTGTATTTAAGGCAACCAACGTATATCCAACAAAGCTATGATTCAATTAATTCATCACATGTTGATCTTTAATCAGTGCATCAGTACTTCATTAACCATATAAATAGTAACCATGTGCAGTAATAACAGAACAAACCATCACACATAAGAAACATGCATGAACACCAAGATTTGAGGTGGAAACCCAATGCGGGACAAAAACCACCTGTTGTTGTCTTCTTTTTAATATAAGAAAAACTTGTTTACAATCTTGTACTGGTGCAGACTCATACTAGTACGCAGGCACCCACCTGCAAAAGGCTACAACCTTCTCTCATTTTCCAGCTTCTACTAGAAGGGAACTACAACCCCCTAGCTCTTGTACTAGCCGATATGTTTACTAGTGCATAGGTGTCAACCTACATAAGGCTACGACCTTCTTTCTTCCTCTGGGGACCACATTTCATAAATTTTCAGACTGGATACTCCTGGAACACAACACCATAATCTGAAGGCCATGTTTCATTCAATTTTCATACTAGACCCATCAACAACATCATAACTGCAATACAATCATCAAGTACATCTGCATCAACCAATCACTGAAACTCAATCACCATAACCTAAATCTGATCATTCAGAACACTGTCACCAGAATATAGTCACCAGAACCCAAAGCAGAACCCAGAACTCTGCAACAGCAAATAGAAACAACTAAAACATACTTCATAAGGTATACACTACTTCCATGTGTCAAACCAGCGTGTATACACACTTTTATCAAAGCCAACCAACGTACACATTTGTAAATATTAATTCATAATTTTGCAGCTATTCTAGACTTCAGTTATTCCCAGATCATAACATTTACAGAATAACACATGCGTCAGTATTTAGATCTAGACTATACATGAGAAACCATATAATGATAATTCATTTCAAGTCTTAAGATCCTGATCCATCATTAGCTCTTATCACTTATCAACCGCTAAGGTTAATCCTTGGTTCAGATCAAGTAAAGCACCATAAGCCAATAACCTGCATACTAGATCTCACACTTCATCAGATATTCAAAACTTGCACACTTTGTTCTAATGATATTCTCCTCCTTATATAGTTTTAGGCCTTTCTCAATACCATGGACCAAAACCACTTAGGACCAATACCTTGGACCAATACCATGGATCAAAATACCTTGGACCAAATGCCTCAGATCAAAATCTTAGTTTTTCAACATATACGTTCTTTTCCTTCTGTGAAAGTGCATGTGTACTTATATGCTACTTGTGTTCAATGAACCTACGTGTATACGCAGCTTGGTAACGGTGAACTTACGTATACCTCTCTTTCTTCATCCTTTGTAGTCTGATCTGTAATTCTTTGTTGTTGACATGCTACACTGTGATCTTTCATCTGAGTGAGTTGCCATCAAGGAAAACATCTGTATCATAATTCCAAAACAATTACTTTCTCATAGGAGGAGGGTTTGACTTCATTGAGCTTAGTTATATGAGCTACATAACCAAAATACCTTTTAGGTATCTTACTTTCTCTGAAAGTTCCCTTAGCTTTTGCATGTCCCTCAGCCTCTTGTAGAGTTTTCATCAACCAAACAAGGTATCTTATGAGTTTCTATAATGATGACATGCTACACAGTATCACCAAGTCCTTCAACATCTTCATGATTAGATGTAGGATCTTGAACATCTTCGTCCCTTTTGATTTCCTCAAAAAACGGTACTTCTTCTTCATTAGAATCAACTAGGATATCTTTGGATATCTTGTAAGCTACATTTTCATCAAATATGACATCTATGCTTACTTCAATATGATGCTCCTCTTTAATGTATATTTTGTATGCTTTTGATGAAGCAATATAACCAACAAAGATGATTTTTGTACTTGTGGGATCCAATTTCTTCCTCTTATCCTTTGGAATGTCAATGTAAATTGGACTTCCAAATGTTTAGAGATGATCCACACTTGGATTTGATGTGCCTCCAAATTAGACCCAAATTAAGTCCCATATAACCATCATTCATCACATTAAACCTCTCTTATTGCATCAGATATTTTTAGCTATAATATGTTCATTAGGATGATTTAGTGATAATTTCATATTATGTGCCTAATATTATTATTTTTTGCAGAATATTGAGTAAATTGTGAATGAGATAATATAGTAACTTGCTCCCTAATACAATATGGACTAAGATTGGATAATAAATGAAGAAAGTATCATGAAATTATTGACAAATTCTGGAGCTCGAGTGATTGAGAAAATCGAGGAATGTGTTCCCTATCATTTAATGAAGATTCCTAGTGTTGGGAACCATATCCTCTTTTTAGGGATTTTAGAGGGGAAAGTTGTGTCCTTTCAAGGATAATTCTTTTTCATCACTTTTTCTAAGTACCAATTCTGATTTTCCTCTAGGGGAAGGTACTTCTTTATCTTCTTGTGGTGAAAACTTGTTATTTAGTAGTTCTACTTTCATTTCTAATAGGGATGCACTTGGATTGATTCAAATAATGGGGTTTAGTGCCATTTTTAGCTTCTAAATCTTAGTTTCCTTCATATTAATCTGATAATCCTTGGCCTGGGCCATCCCAGGAGCCTAATATCCTTCTTGTACAATTTCTTTATTTTCTTTGAATGTATTTTTCACTTGCATCTCTTATTTCTGCATGTACTATTCATGTTCCTTTTGTTGTAGGTCATATTGTTTAAAGTACTGAAGTGAGTTGTTTTGCAGGTTATTTATAGAGTCACAAGTCTGATTCATCCTTAAAAAAACTTTGAAAAAACATATCCATCATTGAGCTACTTGGATTGGTTTTCTAGTTCACAAATCTAGAATTTATGGTCTCTTGTAGCAAAATAGTTGTAATCTTCTGTTATTTTTTAGCAAATTATTAATGAGCCTATTTTGAGTTGATTTAACTTGGATTAAGTCTTCAAACAAATTCAAGTTAGTAAAAAAAGTCACCCCATAAAATTTGCACTTGATTAGGTTTGGCATTTGGTAGGTTAACTAACTCACTAATTCTTGAATTTCTAGTTTTTATAGTAGTAATATTCTGTTATTTTTTAGCACATGTTAACAAGGGTTTTTTTGAGTGATTCCACTTGGAATGGAGTCCTAGGACATCTTATTTTATAAAAAAAATTCCCATATCATTTTAATTTGATTTTCTTGGACATCCAGCAAGTTATCTCAAGGAGTAGTAGTCTTGTAGCGGTCTTGTAGCACATGTAAACTTGACCAAAGTTGCTCTAAAAGCTTGGTTTTTGTCTCTTAGGCTTGAATCATGACCCCTAGTCTCTGAATCCGTGATTGAGTAATATAAAAGACCTCTTAAGACTTTTATATTCTCCATTTCAATTCACCTTTGAAATTTAGGTTAGTGGACAAATTTATGAATTGGATAGCACGATAATGTTTCTCTTGATTGCCACATACAATGAAATTTGTCAATGGATTTGTCAAAGGATCTAAATTCTTTGGAATATAGTGATTGATTACATGCTATTTCTTTCAGCAAGTTAGATTATTTTTATTTCTTTATTCTTAAGCTATGGCTTCTATTTCAAGAATTGTTATTTCCATTCTATATACTAGGTTTTGGTTCAATGCAACATTTACATTTTTCTAGCTTAATGTTTACATTTTTAGAAGTATTATACCCTTTACATTTATGTCGTTAGGATTAGCATTTACATTTAAGTGATCAACATTTATATTTCTTGAAAATAGGGTAACATTTCCATTTCTGCAATTAGTTTAGGTTTTATTTCATGGTATTCACTTCATTCCATCAGATCAACAAAAGGACACGTTGTATGTTGCACATATAGTGTTGACATCTCTTAACATTGAACGAACCCTTGGTTGATAATTTAAGTCAATAGCCTTGTGATTTGTAGCATTCTTGTTGCAATACTGGTGCTCATCAGACTTATTTCCTACAAAATCTTCTTCTAGAGTCATATTATTAAGAATTTCATGAGGACTTCAATTTTGCATGTAGACTATTGTTATAGATGCTTCTTCCCATAATAATTTAGGGAGATCTTGGGTTATAAGGAACAATTAGCTCCCTCTTTATCCCTGATTCCTGGCAAAAAGCTATAATTTCTTTGGAGGTATATTCTTCACAATTATCAAACCTTAGGATCTTTATCTTCCTTACTGTCAGGTTTTCCACTTCATTCTTGAATACTTAAAATATCTCCAATACCTCCAATTTTTTCTAGAGTAATCACTAATGAATGTCACATCATATAGATTACCTCCAAGATATTTTATTGAGATAGTTTGCGTACATTAGAGTGTGTAACATCTAATATATCTTTGGATATAGTATCGTTTCTTGTAAAAACTTTCTTCACATTCTTGACTAGAGCACATCCCTTACAGATTCCTTCATGATCTTCTTTAAAATCATGGATTCCAGTGTCTATTTGATTCAAATATGGAAATATCTTATAGTGAAGGTGTCCATACCTTCTATGCCACAATTCGGAAGGGATAACATCTAAATGTACTAAAGATTGAGGAAGAGGTGTAAGAAGTCTATACAACATCCCCTCACAAATCCCAATTATCTTAGAATGTTAAATACTAGAGCTCTTTTCCCAAACCAAAACTTTGCCATCAACAAAATAAATCTTATCACATTTATCTTCTAGGAAAGAAATAGAAAGGAATTTTTTCTTCTAAACTAAAACATCGAGTATATTATTGATATGAATACTTCCATTGATCTCCAGCTCTGATGAAGTAGATCCAATCCCTTTCACAGGGTAGCTCTACTTGTTTCCAAGTTCAATTGGTTGAGAAGAGGTCCCTTTTGATAAAGTCTAGATTTGACTAGATTCGTCTTTCATATGTCTCGAAGCTCCATTTTCAATAATCCATACATTATCATCCTTAAAAGTACCTATGAGAGTGGAGAAGAAACATCCATACATCACTTATCTTCATGGTTTGGATATGTATTTCACTATATATCCTTTGATAGTTGCAATGAAACTACCAAGAGTCTTGAGACGTTTCTTCATAAAGCTTTCCATTGAGAGGAAAGAGTAGATGACTACTTCTAGATTTCTCTACAACAAAGGTGCCACCAAAGATGCGATCTTCCAACTTCCTTCCTTCACCTTAGCTCTAATACCATGTTTTAAAATCAAAGTATTTTTATATTATAATTGACTTTCCTTACTTGATAATTACTTTTGATATTAGCTGGAATTTTATTACATTTATTTCTTCCTCATCAAGCAATTACCAAAACAAGAAGATCACAAAGACACAAAGAACACAATATATAAGCTCCAAGCCAAGGAAAAATCAAGCCTCCAAGCGGAAAACCTAGAAATAATACTTCTCTTCTTATATTCGAATCAAATCAAAGTGAGACCTCCAAGATCCAAAAACCAAAGGCAAGATTCCTTCCAAGCACCATCTCAGCCCTCCAATAGAATCTCTTCAAAAAATTCAAAGTCTTGCAAAGTCAACGAAGGTCAAACTCTCCAAAATTTTCCCCAATTAAAGTTTCATCCCTATACTTCAGGTCTGTGATTTGGACTTGCAATTCTCTGCCATGCAACTCGCATAGGAACCCTATATTTTCGCACGCGTGAGAAGAAATAGGTAAAATTTCCAACTCTCCTTCACTTTGAATTCTTCTTTTCTCCTTATATTTCGCTCTTAATTGCCTTGTTATCTTGTTGCAGATTAAACTTGTGAAGTATATCAGAATGAGTCAAAGTCTCATGCTAATTCAAGTGGATATTGGTCACCACCCACCTATTCCACCTAGACTTTCTAGCCAGTTTCATTTGTTTCCTTGTTTATTTCAACATTTACAATTTTTAGCATTTTTTCGGATCCTGAACTTCCGGAGCAGTTTTTTACCTCCTAAATGGCGTTTTTTGGGGTCTGCAGCAGGCCCATAGTTGTGGGAAATATCTTGTGGGGAAATCTGTAGTACCCAATGAGACCTTTCCAACAAGGTATTGTACGCTCCAAATGGAGATAATATGAGCAAGTTATGACCCACGGTAGTTGGCTGCCCAACTAACCCCAACGAGACCCACAAAATCTTGGTGTTACATCTCTTGGGGTTAGGGTTTTGGTTGTTTAGGGTTTTCTCATGTTTTCCAATAATAAATAGACCCTTGAGCCTCATTGTAACATAGTTCAAAGACATGTAGCTGCTACATATTTTCTTAGGGATAAGGTACCATCACCCAAGCTATCTTATTTCCATTCTGTTTGTAAGCATAGTTCAATATTTTTCTATTACTGAAATGAAGTGTTTTCCTGTTGCATCTCTGTGTTTATGATTATATATGTAAGTTGTTGTGTTCCTATTTAATTTTGGATCAGTGGTATCAAAGCGGTCTGCTCTTTCTCTATTTTTCTTTGCATGTCCCTAACGAGGTCAAGGTATAAGAAGTTAGGACTTGATCTAGTTGAACCATTGCAAGATCAGCCCTGCAAAACGTGATGACCTCCTATGGTAGAAAAAAAGAAAGATGAGGGGGCAGGAGATCCTTTCAAAATGTTGCTCGAGGAAGCCCTCGAGCACCAAAGGGACATGATGATGGATAATGTTTCCCAGATCCTTTGACAACTACCCACAAGTGATGAATCTTCATCAAGCAACCACTTTGGAGGTGCCACTCCTTTTAAGGTACAAGTTAACTTCGATATTCCCATATTCGAAGGCCTGATAGATGTAGACATCGTAGATAAATGGCTAAATCTATTAGAAGGATATTTTTTAGTTCATGACTTTTCCAATCGGGAAAAGATTACTTTTTCACTTCTCAAAGCCACCCCACACGTTAAGGACTGGTGGGAAACCTACTGTGAAAAAAAAGAAGAGAGTGGACCCCGTTTTCATTCTTACCCACTTGGAATTCATTCCGAGACACTATCAAGGAACAATATTACCCTGTTGGGAGTTATGAAGACAAATACATAAACTAGACCATGCTACATCAGTGAAGGGACCAAGATGTGCCAAAGTTCACAAATATTTTCGATAAGCTTCACACAAAGTTAGGTATCAAGGCTATTGAGTGGAATTTGGTGCTCACGTACCACAGTTGTCTACACAAGTACATTCAGGACAAGATGGAGTTCCTAGAAGTTTCCTCACTCGACACGACATATCGGTACGCTATCAAGATAGAAAATAAATTTAAACAAAAGAAGCGGGACTTTGGATCTGCAAATCCAAAGCAAGGAAAAGGTGCTCCCAAACCATAGAAAAAAGGACCAAGCCAAGGCGAGGCTACCCAGGACAGTCCACCAAAGCCACAAGTAAAGAACAACACCACAAACATGAAGAAGGACACTTGAAAATGGTGTGAGTTACATAAGAGCTCAACTCACCATACGAGGAAGCGTCAGGCCAAGCAGTCAATGGTGGCTGAGCTGAAGGCTTTTGAATCAGAGGCAGGTTCCAACTCTGAATCAGAACCCGATAAGGAAACTGATAAAGGGGATTAGATCATTGATGCGGAGCCCAGGGCTGTCATGGCCACCACCAAGATCCAAAAGATTGAGCCTGAAGATCCAGAGGAGGGGGAACACCTCTTCGACTCAAAGATGTGGGTTAAGGGTTCTCTGCTACAATTCATTGTCCACAACAGGAGCCAAAAGAACGTAATTTCAATAGAGGTCATGAAGTGGTTGGGCCTAAAGACTACAACACATCCACATCTGTACACCATCAGGTGGCTTCACCAAGGACGAGATCTTTGCGTCAACCAGTAATGTTGCCTTCCCTACAACATCAAGCCCTTCACAAATGAGGTATTGTGTGATGTTGCTCCTCTTGAAGTTTGTGATGTATGGTTAGGACAACCATACTTGTGGAAGCGACATGTTGTATATTTCATATTTCAGGTTTCTATGATCTTCATACTTGTGTAAATCATCTTCCAGATTCATCTCACATTAGGTTTGTTATTATGATTGACGTTTTGAACTAGTAATGGTGGTTCATCATCAAGATGTTGTATATTATTCTAGACATCGCTTTGTGATTATTATTTTGGTTAATAATTTGTACAAGATACCGGAGGTAGCCCTACCTACCACCATTTCTTTGATCACTGTAAAGAAATGCAGTAAGATCACTTCCTGGACTAGGAAATTTGTTTTCCTTATGATTCACCCCCAAGGAAAGAAGAAAGTTGTGGCCATGGCTTCTAGGCAGGGCTGCTTTGCACAAAAATAATAGATGGACAAGGTCGTGGAGGAGTACAAGGATGTTTTCGCCTCACCCACAGGGGTACCTCTGCACTATCAGGTCAAGCACTCCATCGATCTGATCCCAGGTGCGTCGCTGCCAAATGAACCGATCTATCAATGCTCTGTTCTAAAGAACGATGAGATCAAGAGGCAGATTCAAGAACTATTGCAAAAAGGGAACATTAGGCCAATCTCATCACCTTGTGGGAGCCCAATTGTATTGGTATAGAAGAAGGATGGGTCCTAGAGGCTCTGTATTGACTATTGGGTGCTAAACAAGATCATTGTCTGGAATAGGTACCCAATCCCATAGATTGATGACCTTCTGGACCAACTCAAAGGGGCCAAGTATTTCAACAAGATTAACTAGAAGTCAGGTTATCACTAGGTGCCTATCGAACCCTCCGATGTGTGGAAGACTACATTCAAATCTAAGGAGGACATTTTCAAATGATTGGTCATGCCATTCGGATTGACGCACACCCCTGCAACCTTCATGAAACTGACGGAGGACATCTTGCAACCTTTCTCCAATGCATTCATGGTGGTGTATTTAGATGACATATTGATCTTTAGCCAGAGTTGGGAAGAGAATCTCCACTACATTTGCCAGGTTCTTTGAACCCTGCGACAACACAAGTTGTGTTCTAACTTGGAGAAATTCACCGTTGGACTGAACCCGGTTCATTATCTGGGATACATCATCGATGAGAAAGGTGTACATATGGACCCATCCAAGATACAAGTAATTCAGAATCGGTCATCCCTAACCACTCTAACAGAGCACCACAACGTTTTGGGTCTTTCCAATTTCTATCATAGGTTCATGTTCGGGTGTTGTCATATCACTTGGCCTTTAAGTCAAGTCACCAAGGGTGGAGTGAAAGCAAAGCTTTTTTGGTTTGAAACCCAAAAAAAAGTGTTCTATGAGTTGAAGAATTTCCTTTGTTCTGCACTAGTGCTCACATTATAGACATGAAACAACCATTTGAGATTGAGGCATATGCCTTCGGCTATGCTATTGGTGTGGTTCTTACTCAACATGGGCATCCAGTTGCTTACCACAGTGAGACACTTTCAAACATAGTCCGGAAGTACCCCTCTTATGACAAAGAAATGTATTCCATTGTGTAGGCCTGCCATCAAAGGAGGCATTACATTATGGGGAAGGAAATGATCATCCACACACACCACCAACCTCTATGGTTCATATAGACACAAGGGAAGTTGCAGAATGATCGCCATAAAAAATGGTCCACCTATCTGCAACAGCTCCATTTGAACATTAAGTATAAGAAGGGAAGAACCAATAATGCTTCTGGTTGCCTCAGCCAACCACTGGTCATGGCACTGATCACTATGCTTGACTCCTATGGGAATGAGACATTGGGGTGGCCACACTTTACAAGAGCGATCCAGAATTCTGCAACATATGCCAAACACTCAAGGAAGAGAAGCAAGTTCCAAATTTTCACCTTCAGGATGCACTGTTATGCCACTTGGGACACATCTTTTTTCCTTCAAGTGAGCATGCCAAGATGATTTGGGAGGCACTCTACGGTCGGGTCAGCATACATTTTAGAGTATAGAAAATAGTGGTGGTATTCTAGAAGTATTTTTATTGGCCGTAACTTCATAAAGATGTTGGGAATTACATTAGATCCTGCACCGCTTGCACCATTTCCATACCAACCATCATGAAGCAAGGCTTGTATACTCCTCTACCTACTCATAGCCGGCCTTGGGAATCTCTCTCCATAGATTGCATGTCAGGCCTTCCTTATACTAAGCACGACAATAATTATGTTTTCATGGTCGTCGATAGATTCTTTGAGTGAGTATGGGTACACTTTGGGATCCCACAGTCCATTGTCTCAGATCGAGACAATATATTCCTGAGTGCATTTTGGTAATGTCTCTTTCGATGATGGATACAAAACTTACTAAGTCCATGACTTTCCATCCCCAAATTGATGTCCAAACAGAGGTTGTCAACAAGATGATCATACACATTATACGCATGTACAACTCGAAGCATCCATGCACAAGGGATGAAAGTCTCCCCTATGTCCAACAAAACTACAAAAGAGCTCTCCACAGCTCAACCAGCCACATCCCCTTTCAGATAGGGCTAGGATTTCAGCCATTATGCCCCACTGATGTGGTCATACCATTTGCAGCCACTCAGGTAGATCCGTCTCATATTCAGTCCAAAGTTGAAAGGGCTAACAACTTCATTGAGCACATTTAACACATCTGCTAACAAGTCCATGATATATTGGACAGATTTAATGCTAAGTACAAGCAGCACCATGATCAACATCGAGTATCGCACAAATTCTAGCTGGGCGACAAAGTTTGGATACATTTGTAGAAGGAGTGCCTTGCTGGACCCCACCTCAAGCTTCTCCCACTTGATATGGGCCATACACCATCACTAAGGACATCGGTGACAATGCCTTAAAGCTCAGCATCCCACCTTTCCTTGGTCTACACCCATGTTCAATGTACATCACCTTCAGCCATACTTTCCACCATTGTTGGACACATCTGACATTGCAGAACCGCTCACACTAATAGAGCTCAACCGAGACTACATGGAACAGAACACAACTAATCAAATTATGGACACATAGACCAAAAACACTCACCAACAGAGGATACAGTTATATCAATTTGTCAAATCAGGCCAACTCCTTCACCAGGGCAAGTGGTTCACCAAAGACAAGGTTCAACAGAAATTTCCTCACCTCATGGAGGCTTTGCATGCAATGGGACCATTACTTCCTAAGGGGGGAGGAATGATCTAGGTGGATATTAGTGATGACCAGCCTATTCCACCTAGACCCCATAGTAATTTTCATATGTTTCCTTGTTCATTTCAACATTTACTCTTTTTAGCAGTTTTTCGGGTCTTGAACTTCCAGAGCATTTTTAACCCCCTAAACGACGTTTTTTTGGGGTCCACAACAAGTCATTGGTCATTGATAGGGGCTTGTGGTGAAACCTATAATACTCGGCGAGACATTTCCGACAAGGTATTGTACACGCCAAACGGAGATAATATGACCAAGTTACGAACCTGGGAAGTTGGTTGCCCAACTAACCCCAACGAGGCCAAAACTCTTTGGTGTTACATCCCCTAGGGTTAGGGTTTTGGTTGTTTAGGGTTTTCTCATGTTTTCCAATAGCCTTATTTTAACACAGTTCAGAGGCATCTAGCCACCACTTGTATTCTCAGAGATAATCTTCCATCACCCGAACTATCTTATTTCCATTCTGTTTGTAAGCATAGTTCAATATTTTTCTATTAATGAAATGAAGTGTTTTTCTGCTGCATCTATGTGTTTATGATTATATTTGTAAGTTGTTGTGTTCCTATTTAAGTTCATATCACATGCTATATATACACTTCTCAAGAGGTTGAATAGGTTGACTTATCCTTGGCAAGGCTGCCTTGGTCTTGGAGGACAAAATGACTTTTTGGACGCAAAAATAATGATTTTCGTTTGTTACAACAAGTCCAAATAGGACTACAATACATGAAAAAAAAATCTTCTTTGACTCAACAAGCCCTAGAAGCATGAATAACATGCTTTGACTTAGACTTTCAGCATGAAACCCATGCTTGAATAAATAAATAAATATTTTTCTCTTTTTATATAAAATATACAATGTCATGATTACAAAAGTCATTATGCAGACCAAATCTAGTTACATTCTCCAATAGTTCTTTGGGGGGATTACAATTTTTCAATTAATTAAATGTAAATTCTTAGCATCTCCCTTTCTTCATTGCCATAAAAATATCCTTAATCCTTTATATAAGTAATGCATAACATTCACTAGAGATAAAATAATAGAACAATGGAAATTGATAAATTCATGACAACATACTTAATTATAAAAACTCTTCCAATCAAATTCAACTAATGCAACCCATGTTGTTGAAACTTGGACTCAAATTTTCCAAACACACTCTTCCAAGAATGGGATATAGGATTAGATAGGATAATAGGAATCCATAGATATCTAATAGAAGTCCAAAATTCTTGGTGCGAGAATAAAATAATTTTGGAAATAGATTTTAAGTTGCCTCTTCCTACATTCAAACCATAAATTTGGCTCCTGTTGCAGTTTATCATGCCATTGAAATATAAAGTGAATAGATAAAAACCATTTTATACCCTGCTACAATAATGGTTGAAAATATACACAATAAAAAAAGTGTCATGAATCAATTTCAAGTGGTTAATGCCTTTTACACTCTTACCACTTTTATCCTTACGAGGTTTCTTGATTTCCTTTCAAATTCTAGTTTCATACTTAAATATTATTCCATTATAGTGTATAGTATAAGGGATAGGGGGAAGCATTATGATTCTTTGAGGAAGGAAGTGGGGTTTTCATTCACAAAGTGGGTTATCCATGGATTGAAAATTCAAGTAGAAATACATCTAATGTATGTAGAAATAAAACCAAATTTAAAAATAATATTCAAAAGAAAAAAGTGATGTGATCTATTGAATTCATTATCCACATCTATTCGATATTCATACCTTTGTTTTTATAGTAATTTCCAGCATGCACTACCTATTATAACAATATAATGCTAGTCCATGATTTACCTATTTTACATGAAATCACCTTAGTTCTCATAAATGATTTTGGGTATAAAGTGATTCAATTTGTTAGCTATCATCACTTTGAATGAAGCATTGAAAAATGAGATGAATTAAAACCTTCAAAATGAAGAAGGATTTTTTTCTTTTAGAATGGGTACTAAAAGGGAGGAACTAGTGCATCCTTAAATACTCCAAGACTTGTATTCATATTGTGTCATGCCCATGAGATATATTTTAATGATCTCCCACCATAATTTGAAGAAATGTATTGTGAAATCATCCAACCTTAGAGTTTTTTTTTTTTCAAAGCAAGACTCCAAACTATTGATTGTATTTTCTCCTTGATTATTCCCTTCATCAATTTTGTATTCTCATTTAGGGAGATAATAAATGGGATATTCTCTAACCTTTTTTTGTATATTATAGACCTACCCCTTCACTCTTAGTGCACAACATCTCAAAATGAGAACATGCATCCTCTTTGATATTTGTAAATTGATTAAGGGTCCTACCACCATCCATAGTAATCTCTTTGACATAACTTCTCAAATTCCTTGTTTTATTGTTCTTGTGGAAGCATTTTTTATTTTTCTGCCTTGATCTTAGCCAAATGATATGTGATTTTGAGTTCCACCTTTCTTCCTCCTATCTCAAATATTTACAAAATTCTATGGACATTATGTTCTTTTCCTTTAGCAGATCATTGGTTAAGTATTTTTTCTCTAATATATTTGAATGGTGCCCAACTGAGATCTTTTTGATGGTGTTGGACCTGCCAATATTAAGGGGATTTTCCCAGTATGAAGTCCCAATAATATCTCACATTGTTTGGTGTAGGAGTCACATCCGATATAAAGGCCCAATTGTTAAATCCTTAAAGATTTTCCTTAGCTCTAGCTATCAACACAAGAGAGGGATACAATGGTGTCCTCGAAAAGCAAGGGAGGTGTGCCTAGTGAGTGTGCAGTTGAAGTTATGTCAAGGTTCTTCTACTGCAAAGGGGGAGAAATGTGAGCCTCTGAGTGAGAGGTAATAGTACCACCCAAGAAGAGACACACATGAACCAAAATAATATGTCTAACATCCAGCAGAATAGTCCACATCGAATGTGATGGTGGTTACAACCAACACAAGGGAGAGATATGTCTAATATCTCGCAGAATATTCCACAAGGATTGGATAGAAATAAAAACCAATACAACACATTCTCAATAAAATAAGCACCAAAATAACTGAAATAGTTCATCTATCTTATTTCAAGTGAAAGCAAACATGAAATACAAACATCCATAGAATAGTATTACAAACATTCATAGTCCATGCATGAAGAATGCGTTGGCCTTAGAGGCTTTTGTTATTAAGAAAAAGTTCCAAGACACACGTTTACATTGTACATCATGTTAGGGTTCAACCCTAACCCCTTTATTTATGTAATAAGCCCAATGGGTGAAGTCATAGTCATAGTTACTTAGAGATTCAATAAAGCCCGTATTAATAATTGCAAGTGGTTGACCCACATTTAAGAAAGGGACCACATTTAGTTGCAAATGGGCCATAGTTAATAAATAAAGTGGCTAACCCATGTTATGAAAAGGACCACTAGTTGTTAGGTTGTTGGAGGTCATTTAGCTATAAATAATTGTAGTTAGTAATGAAAATGTCATCAAGTCTTATTTATAATCGAGCTCTGCTTTGCTGGAGGTTTCCCCCTCAAAGAGGTAAGTGAACATTGAATCTATTTCTGAATAATAAAATACTTGTTGTTTTTCTCATTTTATTTTGTGTTCTGGGTTATATTTCTTCACATTTCTAGTATTCTGGAATTTCTCACAGGTCAAAAGAAAAACAAGTGGTATCAGAGCACTTTCCAGGGCTAGCTACACCTTCGGATTTCACAGAATTATTTTCGACTAGAGACATGTTCCAACATATTTAAACCACGAGCTCTGTCATTGAGCGCATAAACCTACGGATTTAGGGAGGCATGCACACAGGAACTACAAGAGGTGGTCATGCTTGTTGGACTCCCTTGTAACCACTGTGGGTAATCATTCAAGTAGTAGCACATTAGACATAACTGCACACAGACTACACTTCCACGTACCCTTGGGTATATTGGAAACCCCTTAGGCTCACCTAAAACCTAGCCCTAGATAATTCGTCAGTCGCCTTGCTGCTACAGTACACTAAGAACAACAGTTGTGGAGATTACTAGTACGTACGCTAGGGTAGTCAGGTAGTATGGCTAAGGGTACAATTAATCCTCCTTAGTTAGAGCCCTGAAAGATTGGGCTGAATAATATTGTTGGACCCCTATGTATATTGTGATCTATAGCACCTAGCACTCCTTTATGACCATAGTTCCCTCTGCTCTCTAAAGATCGCCCACTATCTTTTTGTCCAGATCAGATCCATCAGTTGGAGTTTTGTTGCCACGTACAAATCAGATCCAACAGTTGGGGTTATGTCGTCATTGTGCAACTCACATTCAACAGTTGGGGTTTCACAGTGACGATTATACTCTTTGTGTAGTGAGGCTTGCTGCTACTATAGTCTCGACCCTATTTTCGCATGACATTGGGCAGGATCAAATTTTATGGAATTTAGGCACTGCAGTATTGATCAACGGGGAGTAAAACTCTTTTTGGAGTATTAAAAAAATTGAGACCATCTCGGGATGCTTGCAAGAGACTTAGCCCATAAGCTTCAGGATGACGATTTGATCACAATGGTACCATTCACTTGTCAGCCTCAATTTTCCAGTGGTCCCAAATTTTCCAAAGTGACTTCAAGTGACCCATGCCAATAGATTCCTGAGCTCACCCTCTTTCCAAGAAGACTACTCTTAAGTAATTGACCAAGGTTTGTGTATGGTAGGTACCATATCTCAAGTCATGGCCTATGAGAAGATCGAGAACCTTGAAAAAAGGTTGGATGAGTTCCAGGGAAATATGAACCGAATTACCACCACTCTTTCACAACTCACCAATATGATGTAGCAGTCTCATCAGGAGGAGCATAGTGTTGATGAACACCTCAAAGGAGAATATAGTCATCACATTCACTTCCATGTAAATCACCAACATTCCCACCCTCGACCACCGAAGCTAGACATGTAAAAATTTGATGGCTCTAATCCTGCAGTATGGGTAGCACAAATGGAACACTATTTCTCCCTTAATGATATCTGTGAAGATCAAAATAAACTACGAGTGGGAGCCCTTTACTTGGACTAAGAGAGATGGAAATGGTGGCAGTGGCATCAGAAATGTTATCCCAGGAACATAACTTTGAACATGTTCTCAAAATCCCTATGTGACCGCTTTGATAGAGAATCTAAGTTTTTGGGTTGTTTCATTAAGCTTCGATAGATAAGCACAGTCAAAGACTACATTGTATCCTTTTAGACATTGGCCATAAGAACTGATTGCCTAGGAGATGCCTTATAGTTGGAGTGTTTCATCAGTGGTCTCAAAGAAGCCATCCAATCCCATGTTTGAATGCACCACTGACCTATGTGGATGGATGTTTGTAAAAATACTGTCGAGGTGGAACTCACCTTAGCTGCCCAGTCCACTAGTCAAAATTTTGTAGCCAAGGGGAATCCCACCTAGGCTTAGGGCCCTACCCAAACACTTAAGGTTCAAAAGGTGTCTCTAACAGAAATGGTTGAAAGAAGAAAACAAGGATCATGCTACTACTATGATGACAAAAAATCCCTGGGGAAAAAATGCAAGGAACCAAAATTCTTTCAAATTGATGTTATTGATAACAGCTCATCTGAGGAAGCCCCACCCCTTGGGGGGGTTGAGTACGAAGTTGAAGAAACCCATCCTGACAATGATCTCACAGCTATGCCAGATAAACCAGTTATCTCACTACATGCTTTGGCGAGATTTCTTTGCCTCAAACTCTCAAAATCTGAGGCTTTTTTAAACATTGACCAATAGTGGTATTGATTGATAGTGGTAGCACTCATAACTTTATCCATAAGCGAGCCACCAAAGTTTTTCATTTTTTTGTACAGGCAGTCTCTAATTTCCAAGTCCTTATTGCTAATAAGGGGACCATGAAATGTGAAGGGCGCTGTGGAAATATTAAACTTCATATAGGAGACTACCACCTAAAGACCCACATGTTTGCTATTGAAATGGGTGGTTGTGACATTTTCTTGGGTGATGAATGGATTCACACACTGGGCCTTATCACAATGGATTCTCGGGAGTTATATATGAGCTTTAAGTAGAACAACCACATTCATACATTACTTGGACTCCAGGAAGGTGCTCCTACTATCATCAGCTCACATTGAATAGAAAATATTTTGAAAAAGGGCCATCACGAAGTCATCACCCAATTTAATGCCATCTAGGCCATTGAATCCACTACTCCTCATATTCATCCTAAGATGCAACAAGTCTTAGACTACCATGAGCAGGTATTTGACAAACCTAAAGAGTTTCCACCCTCTAGGGGTGAACATGATCATAGCATCCCTTTGGTCCCGAGGACGCAACCACCTAATGTGTGCCCATACCGATATCCTTTCTCCCAAAAAATGAAATTGAAAAAATCATCAAGGAACTCCTCCTAGCATCAGTCCTTATTGATCACCAATGGTGATGGTAATAAAGAAAGATGGAGAATGGTGCATGTTTCTGGACTTTTGGGCCCTCAACAAAATCACTTTCAAAGACAAATTTCTTATTCCGATTGTTGTTGACCTTCTTGATGAACTACATGGTGCTTAGTTCTTTACCAATCTAGATCTTCACTCTAGCTATCACCAAATACGCATGAAGGAAGTAGACATTCCGAAGACTACCTTTCGAACTCATGAACGCCATTATGAATTCTTGGTCATGCCATTTGGTCTCTGTAATGCTCCATCTACTTTTCATAGCCTCATGAACCACCAGCTGAAACCATATCTCCAAAAAAAATTCCTCATCCTCTTTGATGACATTCTCATCTATAGCTTACCCAGAGACAAACATCTTCAACATGTAGACCTAATCTTGCAACTGCTCTGGAATCACAAATTATTTGTTAAATTTTCCAAGTGTTATTTTGGCGTGGAAGATGTCAAGTATTTGGAAGACATTGTGGGTTGTGAAGGAGTGAGGGTTGATCCCAAAAAGATTAAGGCAATGTAATATTGGCCCTGACCAAAAACCTTGAAGAGTTTGAGGGGATTCTTGGGTCTCACTGGCTACTATCACAAATTTGTCTATAATTATGGTCTCATTACTAGACCCCTCACTAATCTTCTCAATAAAAATTCATTTCTTTGGATTGATGCAACTCAACAGGTGTTTGTGGCTCTCAAACAAGCCATGTGCTCCACTCCCATATTGGCCCTACTAGACTTCACCAAATCTTTTGTGATTGAATGTGTTGCTTCCGGTACTAGTATCGGTGTTGTATTAATGTAGGAAGGTCAACCATTAGCCTTCACCAGCCAACAACTTAGTGGAAAACATCTGGGTCAATCTACTTATGAGAAAGAAATGATGGCCATCTTACATGTAGTACACATGTGGCGACCATACTTGTGTTAGAAAATTATATATTTCAGAGCAATGGAACACATAAAATATATTGCAGAAATATAAACGCAGAAAACACATAAAACAAGAGAGACACAGATATACGTGGTTCACCCAATTTGGGCTACATCCATGGAGAAACAACTAGCCCTTCCTTTTATATTATCCAACAAACTGAAGGATACAACCTACAATGGATCTGATGTAATTCCCTCTTCACTTTCACACAATCTCCTCTCTCTTTCTCACTCAGAATACCAATCTACATAGAAGAAATAAAATTCCTCATATATAGCGAGGGGTTGCCTTCTAGGGAAAAAACCCTAAATTAAACATAACTTCTATCATTAGATCTCCACCTAATGAATGGCCCATATTGACTACAAAATTACAACATTTTACAAGGAAATTTTACATCTATTTTTAGCTTCGGGGGCACTTCCCTCAATCCCTTGCCGGGGGGGGGGGGGGGGGGGGGGCCTCCTAAAGATCACTTCTACCCCCCTTGCAGTGCAAATATTACGGGCGGCATTGCCACCACATTACAAACTGGGGTCCAATGTGGTGATACCACTGAATAAAGAAGATAATTAGGCTCCACACCCAACAATCTCCCACTTGGAGACTGATTATAGAAACTCCATCGCTGCTTCATTTGCTGGACAATGACTCCACTTTGGACCTAGCTATTTCTGATCTTCATCATCATACTTGAAGACCATTTGAAACCAAGAAAAATCTCAATTTCTCCTTGGTTACAAATTTTGTTAACATATTTGCAGGACTCTGGCTAGTGTGTATCTATTTCCAGCTTCAACTGTCCATCTTCCAACACTGCCTGTATGAAATGATACTTGAGTTGTATATGTTTTCTCTTGGAATCAAATGTAGAGCTCTTTGCAAGATTTATGGCACTCTGGATGTCATTGTATAACCTGCCCAACTCTTGCTTCTTACCCAATTCATCTAGAAACCTTTGTAACCAAATCATTTCTTTACTAGCCTCTGTAGCAGCAACATACTCTACTTCCATTGTTAAGGGTGCAACAACACTTTTCAGTTTTGAAACCCAACTAACAGTTGTTCCACCTATAGTAAACACATACCCTGTTGTGATCCTCCTATTATCTCTATCACACGCCATATCTGCATCAACATATCCCTGTAGAGAAATGTTTGAACCACCAAAGCATAATGCTTGATTTGTGGTACCTCTCAAATACCTAAGAATCCACTTCAATTCCATCCAATGTTCTTTTCCTAGATTGTTCATGTACTTGCTTACAACTCCCACTACATGTGCAATATCAAGCCTTGTGCATTCCATTGCATAAATTAAGCTTCCAACTGTTGATGCATATGGAACTTTAGACATATAAGCCATTTCTTCTTGAGTCTTGGGACACACCTCCTTAGTTTGAAATGGCTAGCCAAAGGTATACTAACTGGTTTTCCATTTTGCATATTAAACCTTTTCAACACCTTTTCTATGTACTCACTCTGAGACAATGTTAATTTTCGATTCTTCCTGTCTCTAATTATTCTCATTCCAAGGATTTGTTTTGCAGCACCCAAATCCTTCATTACAAATGAGTTTGCCAATTTTCTTTTGAGCACATTTATTTCCTACATGTTAGAACCTACAACAAGCATGTCATCTACATACAATAACAATATAATATAGATGCCATCATTTTTCCTTTTGAGATAAACACAATTGATCAGAGTTTGCTCTAGTTACCTTGTTCAGACATTTAAACCTATTCAAATTTTAGATACACATTGCCTTTAGAGCTGTTTAAAGCCTACAAAGCTCTTCTTCAACCTGCACACTAGTTTCTCCTTCCCTTTTACCTCATTTCCTATTGTGGCTGGTGCATATTATATCTTTTCCTCCAAATCCCCGATGGAGAAGTTTTCTACTCTAGTGCTGCGTGCAATATGCAATCTTCAGTTTGCTACTTAGGACTTAAATGGTTCTTTATTGAAGGTCATTTTAACAACAGGAGGAAAGGTATTCGATCAAAGTTCTATACCCTTTTTTCTGTGCCAAACCCCTCTCACCATAGGTCTAGGCTTGTACATTTCTACCTCCATATTCTTCCTTCACCTGAATACCGCATTTATTTCTACAATTGTTGTTTTACCGCAGAAACCTGGACTTATGTCCCAGTCTAGTTATGTGCTAAGGAGTCCATCTCTTCTTTCATGGCTTGCTCCCACTTCTTCTTGGTTTCTACCTGCATTGCTTCTTCATAACATTCTGGTTCACTAGAATCAGTCAACAATACATAATATAATGAAGGAGAGTATCGTTCAGGGGGTCTACTTATCCTAGTAGATCTTCTAACACCACTTGTTTGAGGTGCTTGTTGCTATTGTGGTTTTTGTATTTGTTCTTCTTGTTGATGATTATGATTTTCAGGCACCTTCACTTTTCTGTGATCTCATCAAGTACTATGTATTCTCTGTTTTCTTTTTCCTTTTCTTTTCCTACAACTAATCCTTATACAAAACCTTTTCATTGAATATGAAATCTCTGCTCCTAATGACTTTGTGTTTTTCATAATCATAAAAGTGATAACCAAAATCATTAAAACCGTATCCAACAAAGGTACATTTCTTTGATTTTTCCTCAAGCTTTGTTCTATTTTCTATATTAATGTGGACAAAGGCTTCACAACCAAAAGTATTTAAAAATGAGTAGTTTACCTTTTTACCTATCCATGCCTCCGCTAAAATACCATCATCCAAGGAACTTGAAGGCCCTATGTTTATTAGATAAAATACAATATCTACAACATCTGCCCAAAATTTTAAAGGCAATCATGCATGCAATCTCAATCACCTTGCACACTCCATGATTGTCCTATTCATCCTTTCTGACACACCATTTTCTTGTGGTGTTCCTGGAACTATCTTCTCTTTGAGAATTCCATTCTCTAAACAATATCTATCAAACTCTTTCCTGCAATATTCACCTCCATTTTATGATCTAAGACACTTCAACATTTTTCCTGTCTCATTTTCAACCAAAGCTTTCCATTTCTTGAAAGTATCAAATACATTAGATTTATTTCGAATATAATAAATCCAGGTTTTCTTGGTTGCATCATCAATAAAAGTAACATAATAGCAAGAGCCACCGAGAGATGATACCTGAGTAGGTCTCCATACATTTGTATGCACAAATTCTATTTTTTCACTCTTCTTTTCCTTCCCAACTCCGAGGAATCTGACTCTCTTTTGTTTTCCATAAACACAATTCTCACATAATTTTAAATCAACATGCTTTAAACCTGCAAGCAAATTTCTTGAGTGAAGAATCTGCATCCCCTTCTCACTCATGTGCCCAAGCCTATGATGCCATAGTGTCATATCTTCTCCTGTAGAGGTTAAAGCATGAACAGAATTAGAAATACCAATGCATAAATATAATGTACCAACCTTTTCTCCTCTTTCTATTACCATGGCTCCTTTAGTGACTTTCCAGGTTTTATCTGTAAAAGTAGTTACAAAACCTTCACCTCCCATCTGCCATGTTGAAATAAGATTTTTCTTCAGATTTGTAACATGTCTCACCTCCTTCAATAGGCATTGATTTCCATTCTATTTTTTTATGAAAACTATACCCATTCCAATGATTTTAAAGGGTTTATCACCACCCAATCGAACCTATCCAAAATATCCTTAAACATAATCATGAAAATGTTTCCTATCAGGTGTGGCATGGAATGAAGCCCCTAAATCTACCACCCATGTATCAATAATATTTTATAATGAAAGAATCAAAGCATCTTGCAACACATCAGCTGTCACATTTGCTTGATGATTGTTTTCTTGTTGTGCATCTCCTTCTTTTGCCTTCCGAGACTTGCAGTCTTTCTTTAGGTTTCCTTTCTTCCTGCATTTCTAGTACACTACCCCCCTTCTGGACTTGGATCTACCTTTCCTTGACTCACTGTAATATCTTGGGCTCTTTCCTCTTTCCATTTTTCTTCCCCTAGTCTCTGCGGTCAAAGCATTACCTGATGTCTCACCGGAGCTTTTCCATCGCATTTTG
>APFE031587294.1:1157-39776 GCA_000404065.3 Pinus taeda | reverse complement strand
AGGCTTTGTTCCTAGAGTATATCCTCTTCTTTTGACCTTTCTTGCTCCTTTTCTTCTTCCTCTTCACAATCTATGTTAGAATAATTTCTTCTCAGCACACTTATGACCTTTAGTGTATTTGCTATCACAACTGTAACAAAGCCCTTTTGCTCTTTTTTCTTCCAATTGTTGTGGTGTCAACCTTATAGGTTGTGGAAGACTAGGGGCAACAACACTTCCGTCTTTATAGTTGTGAGTGGTATGCTTTTTGGTTGCCATAATTTTCTTTCCATTTTTCTTGCTAACCTGAATGTCTTCTCTAATGAATCAGGTTCCCAAAGGCGAACATCATGTTGGATATTTCCTTTAAAGACCCTATGAACACATCAATCCTATGCTCCTCTGGAATATCTTTTACCCTTATGTTCAATTTTTGGAACTCCTCAATGTGCTCCATTATTGAACCCTTTTGTTTGAGACTTATCAATTGGCTAAAAAAAGTGTTACTTTTTGTATCCTCATAATGTGCATCAATTCTTCCGTAAAAATTGCCCAAGTGATAATTTTTTTATGAGAGCAAAGCCATTGATACCATACAAACTGATTTGGTTCCAAATATAAAGTTGCCATACGTACCTTTTGTGTGTTTTCACATTATTGAGATCCAAAAATTGCTCCATCTGTAATATCCATGTTGCGGGATCCTTGCCATCAAACTTCCTCATATCGATTTTTGAAATATGATGGGTCTTTGATCCCACATTAGAGTCTATGGAATCATGATTAACATTTATTTTGTTCGCATCATGAGTTTCCTTTACTACCTTTTCACCATTAGTAAGTATTTCTTGTGGAAAACTTGTCAAATCTGTCTTCATATCTGTCATGCTTGTCTTCAAGTTTGTGTTCAAATCTATCTTCAATTCTTCCATGTCTGTCTTCAAATCCATATTCAAATCGTCCATCTTAGCTTCCACGCCCTTTATCTTTGATTCCATGCCATTTATCTTAGCTTCTGTTAGCTTTTGTGAGGCTGACATTTTTTGAGCTTGGTCTTGTAATTTTGATATATCATGTAGAATTTCTTCCTCTTCTTCATTAGTCATGCTAGAGCTTTCATGTTCCTTACTAGGAGTTTGCATTTTCCTTCCTTGGGGCATCAGTTACCGATAATAATGCTCTACTATGCCTTTTGAATTCCTTCAAAATAAAATAAGAAAATCTACACACCTTTTTTCACTTTGTAGGAGCTCGATATTTCCTATGATGTATCTCTGTACTTTCCGATCATCTAGTTCTGACTTTGTGACCTATAGTAGTCCTCTGTGTCCTCTTTCCAATGCCACAAGTCTGACCCAAATTGGATTCTCCAAGGAGGAGTTATGTGAAATCTCCCACAGTGACTTGATTATAGACTAGTTCAGTAGAGCGAACTTGCACGACATGCCACGAGTCACTGTTTCCACCTCTGGATCTGAAAAATTCACACAAGAAACTATAGTCTGTCCTATTTTTGTACCTTCTTACGAAAGATCAATCTGATGCTCAGAGAGAGAGTTATGACGATTTTCCCCAGGTCACCAGTTTTGAATGTAATTAAGGAGTCTGCAAAAAGACCAAATTCCTCAGATCATATCTCCACAAATATCGTGCAAAAAGCTCTTAAATTCGGACCCAAGGTTCAGCGCGATTTCTTCTCAAATGGGTTTTTTTTGCGACTTCTGAAACGTCACAGAAAAACAGTTATAGCGAAAATGCCACAATCACCTGTTTGGAGCAGTGAAACCCTAGAATCCAAAGCTCCGATACCAAATGTTATGAAACTAGCTCAAGAAAAGATAAAAAATATAGATCAACGCCTTAGAATTCAGCCTCTTCGAGGGGGCAACCTCCTTTACATTACATAAATGAACAATTCTTGGATGATTCAATGCAAAAACTCCTTCTTATTTGGATCGTAAGTCACAATATAAACCAGTCGACCTAACAATAATAATATAAAGCCACAAAAATAACAATAAAGGGATTCTATGGGGCACAGTAATAACAATATGGGGGCAATAGGGCACAACAATTTTAATAAGGGGTATAACTACAATAGTAATGGGGTAATCACTAGTATTATAGGGACCCAATAGTCACCATTATCAAGGTAAATAGATATTATATATGAAAGTAATCCAACCAAAAATTATTAATTTTTTGTAAGGGGGAAGTTCAAAACCTCTTTCTATGTAAATAGGTCTATCCATTCTGATCGAAGGAGCAATGTGAGGGAGGTAACATTGGTACTATAAAGTTCTTCTAGTGATTGTGGCTTTAAGAATATATTAGGAGGGAGTAGGAAATGCATATGGAAATGGAAATAACTATCTGAATGGTCCATCGTAGTGCATATCTCATTAGTCATGTCTTACAAAGCTTGGGACCACAACTAGTGTAAATCTGAATTAAAATTTTGGTAGTCCAATGCATCTAGAAATGGAAATGTGAAATTGGTAACAACTGTATACTTGAAAGGGTGATGGTTTCTATCTAGATTTTTAGAAATGGATGGTTGTAATGGGTATTGTATTGGAGTTCAATTCAATGACTATTTGAAGGTAAACTCTAGCTAAACTGGTTAGAAGGGAGCTAGGGATTTGTTATTATTGGTCTTTCCTGCACTTTACACCCACCTATTTAGTAAAATATTTTGTGGTCAAAATCACCTTAAATGGTGAGGTATGATCTAGAGTGTGTCATTATCTAAATTATGAATAATTTTAGTACCTTTTTAGTGGAAACATTGGATTTATTGACTTGTAAGGTCCATTTATGGACATGTACCAGTTTTTCAATTTTGGGTCTAGAGCCTTCTAGAGCTTATTTGAGTCTTGACAATTTTTGTGGTCAAATTTGTAAGCATAGATTCCTGCTAATTCATTCTATTCTACACATCAAGATGAGTGAAAAATCACCTCAATAGGATTTTGTATGTAGAAGTTATGCCTCCCTTTAAGTTTACTTGTCCTATTGACCACCATTATATTGGTTGGAAGCCATGTTACCTCACATTACTCATGCATGTCGAGCTAGTCACTTGTGAAATTTCAATAAGATTATAGACAATATAGATACTGTAAAACTATATGGCTATGTTAAATACTGGGCCACTAGGAAAACAAGGGGCTGCATTCTTATTCTAACGTTATTTTTCCATAGCTATATAGGGCATTTAGGAGTGTTTTTTAGATTATAATAAAGGAAGTAGGAGATCTTGTAGCAACTAATTTGTCCATAGAGTCCATGAAAACTCCATAATGAGTGCCTAATTTTCTTTGTATTCGCACCAAGATACTAAGAAGAAAAGAACAGAGCATAAGCCTTCAAGTTAGGTTTTCCTACTGTAAATGTTCTATTTATTTTGTAAATGTTTGTTGATGGTATGTTAATCACTTTCTTCTCTCATTTTAGTTTTAATGCATTTTAGTTTCCTTCAGCATTAAGAGATCAACATGAAATATATAATATAAAGTAAATCACTCCATAATAAGAGATTTCAAAATATTAAAAGATTGTTTGTGACCATCTATTACAATAGAATATTCACCTTAATTTACAAATAAGTTTTGAATGGTTAAAGCTAAAATACCTTACCATTTTTTAATCAATTAGTTTGTGAAAGCTATAGTTCCTAGTATTACTAAGGGTATTTCCCTATTAGGGGAAGTGACCAAGGAAGAGGTGAATTACAAATGCGAGAGACTTAGGTATATGGTGACTCTAAAATTTAATTCTTCCTGCACATAGTTTTCCCTAAATACACTTAGAATGGTGACCCTTAGGTTTCATGTTCCAAGATCTTTGCATATTCTTCATATTGTATTAACATGGTTACAATATTTTTTTTCAAATACTGAAGGGTTAGGTGTCAACATTCCCTCCAAATATTGAAGGGTTGGGTGTCAACATTCCCTCCCCACTAGTATGAAGGGGTGTTAGTAAATGTAAACACATTTTTTTACTTTTTAACATTTTCTCTTCCAAGTGCTTTGATGAAGATGTTTCCAATCTTCTCATTTATGGAATAATTGATTAAGTGAATAGTTTTGGCCTCTTCATGATGTCTTATCAAATATTATTTTGTATTGATATACTTGGTTTGATCATGGAAATTTAGATTATTAGCCAATTTTATTACACAAGTATTATGAAATAAAAATGTAGTAGAGTGCACTTGTGTCTGTTTCAAATCTTCAAGAATTTTCCTTTCATAAAATATCCTTGGTTACTTCAACAACTACTGCATATTCTCCCTTAACAGAGAAATAATTTTATTGAGAGAGAAATTTCCATGGGTAAATAATGATATAGTGCTGTAGGATCCAATTCTGTCGCCACTAGAACGAAGAGTCATAAGCGAATTTAACTGGACAATTCGTCGTTAATGAAGGCGGTAGACGAACGGTGGACGGACCCACGCTATTTTTCATGCCTCACTGCACAAGTCATCTCTATGATAGTGTATTGGATGTGAATCGAACGCCTGACAATTTTAGTAAGAGTATCAGATTGGGCAACAATTTCGACGTTTACTGGCACAAAGATAAAAGTTAAGACCGTTAGCATAAGAGATCATGTAAGGCGTGAAATTCCACTGCCCGTAACAACTACCGGAAATGCTTGTTCTGGTGACCAGACACAGTAAGCTGGCGTTATGTTGTTGAACCTGATTCAGTCTTTTGGAATGCATTCTCAAATTTAAGTGGGCAGTTCTTTGCATGGGATGGTTGATAGGATGATCTCACATTTTATCCATATTATGAAGATTATTTATTTAAACAAAGAGCAGTATTTTTTTTAAGTCATCAAGAAATAATGAAGAGAGAGCAGTTCCTTTTACTTCACAAAATTCAAGGAATGCAAATATTTTAAACCCTAAAATTCAGAATTAGTTTGTATATTGGCCATTATTATCATTTGATTTAATTTCTGGTAGTATTTTAGTTAATTAGATTTATATTATTATTATTTGATTTAATTTCTTGCAGTATTTTAGTTAATTAGGTTTATTTATTTTGGAATGGCTTAACATATTGTTTGATAAAATCTAATAGACATTTCTTATCAAATTTTAAATAAAAAAATAAAATAAAAGAAGCCAGTTATATTTAAATTTTATTTTTATTATTAAAAACGAATTAATTGCACTTGTAGTTTTATTTTACAACTCAATATAAAGAGGGAGATTTGTGATTCTATCAATGGTAAATATGGAGTTTACACATCTTTCTTAAAATAAAAACAAAATAAATTTTTAAAATGCAAAAACACTATTTGGTATAATATAAACAAAAATGAAAAATGAATATACATATTGAGTTATTTTTAATTAAAGATATTATAGAACATCAATAATCCCAAGCTCATGATGATTAGTTGTTTGTTCTTGATATTAAAAATAATTCACTCAGTATGGGTTGTAAATAGAATATAATATTTCATGTCCACATGACATGATATAATTTGACATCAACTTTAAAAGAGAAAGTAGAGAAAGTAATTAAAGGTAAAAAAAAAAGTGTAAATAAGATGTTTAAACTTTCCACTTTTCAAAAATATTTGAAAATGAGATTTAAATAGAATATTTCAAGATCTATATTAACCAATTTAACTAGATATCAATTTCATATATATCTATATATAGAAAGAAAATGTTAAAGGATAATATATATAGAAATAAAATGTTACAAGTGAATATTTTAATGTTGTATATAATAAAATATTCGATGTAAAAAAAAGGAGAATGTTAAATAAAATAAAAAAATATCAATTACTTGGATGATTAATTCATTCAATTCTCAATATACAATTAATATGTGACATTTAAAAATATTTATAATAATATTTTTTTCAATGTTGGTGATCAATTTAATATTATAATATGTATACATAAACATATTAATAACCAAAATACCATTTTAATGTGGAAAATATACTTCATAAATCAAATATGCCAATGTACATTTTATCCAAAATCTTTTAATATGGAAAATTTTAATATATTTATATATTGTTCTAAAATCAAACTAGATTCGGCTTAGCCTTGGATCTATCAATAGCCAAGAGAGATCGAATCTCTTGAAGTGTAAAACTCTTTTTTGAGGGAAGAAATTGAGGAATTGTTTGCGGCTCGAGAGATTTGATCCCTCTCGATGTTTGATGGATATGGGGTTAAGATGGATCTAGGTGTTTGATAGATATGGAGTTAACAAAGATCTAGGTTGGTCTGGGTTGCGGTCATACACAATTTGTTGAACATCTAATTACTTTGATCATTTTAAATATCATCAATATGTCTAAGATTAATTTGGTCAATTTAATTTTAACTTTATTTAGTTACATCAATTTGTTGTGATGAGAAAATTTGTTGAACGTGATTTATTTTGATCATTTTAAATATTATCAATATGTCTACGATTAATTTGGTCAATTTAATTTTAACTTTGCTTAGTTACCTTAGTTTATTGAGATGAGAGAGACCCTTAGTAAAATGGATGATGAAAAATGATGAAATACAAATTTTAAGTGCAAAGTGACCATGTAACTACAGATATGGAGAGAGAGTGTGTATGTTTGGGGGATGATATGGAGAGATAAAGAAGGAGAGACAATGGGAGCTAGAGGCTACACGGAAATCAATGGACAATATTAATCTAATTACTCTGAAATTAACATACACCATACATCTAGTTCCATCAAATCAAAAATTAACATCTACAAGAAAATCAATTCATATAGTGCAAACAATCAAATAGGACTAGAAATAAACATTACACTAAAATCAATACATCTAGTGCAAATAATCATATAGGATTAGAAATCAACAACTACACTAGAATCAATGCATTGACTACAAGAAAACTAAAATATTCATTACTTTCTAGATTCAACTTATATGTCTATATTCATCCCTCTGTGTCTCTTTATTCTTCCCTCCCTCTATCCTTCTTTATCTCTCACTAACTCTCTCATATGTCTCTCTCTCCACATCTCCCTCCCTTTCTCTATATTTCTCTTCTTCATATATATAATTATATTATATATATTCATTCTAGTGAAAAACCAAAATATTCATTACTTTCTAGATGTTGGGTATACGACCAAAAGTCCCACATTGACTAGAAATGGGGAGGATCATGGGTATATAAGGATGGACAAATATATCCATTGGTATGAGGCCCTTTGGGGTAAAGCCAAAAGCAAATCCATGAGGGATTAGGCCCAAAGTGGATAATATCATACCATTGTGGAGATATGTGGTGTTCAGAGTCATTACAAGTGGTATCAGAGTCATGCCCCGAAGTTAGCCAAGTGGATGAATCCTTGGAATGTCGAACGAAGGTGGTGGGCCCTGGTAATATCACGATGGGATCCGTGGATGAGCTCAGTTAGATAGGTGGTGTGCTCCAGATTCTTCATGGACGTGTCCTGGTCCCAACACGGTGAAGAGGAGTTGACCTGAGATAGAGCAATCTCTCGAGGCAGGTGGTGTTCCATGTAAGGCAGGTGGTGCTCCATGTAAGGCGTGTGCTTCCAACGCATTGGAGCGAAGAATCCTGGTTGGTAGAGAGTGGATGGGTGGATAATCATTTGAGGGGAGGCTCCATGGTCCTTTGTTCGAGGGGAGGATTGTTGTGTATACGACCAAAAGTCCCACATTGACTAGAAGTGGGCAGGATCATGGGTATATAAGGATGGACAAATATCTCCATTGGTATGAGGCCTTTTGTCAGTAAAGCCAAAAGCAAATCCATGAGGGATTAGGCCCAAAGTGGACAATATCATACCATTGTGGAGATATGTGGTGTTCAGAGTCCTTACACTAGATTCAACTTATATGTCTATATTCGTCCCTCTGTGTCTCTTTATTCTTCCCTCCCTTTCTCTATATTTCTCTTATTCCCTCTCCCACTTGCCATCAATATCTATACCTCCCTCCATCTCTCTAATGTCACATATAATGTCATCTACCCAAATTCAATGTCACACATAATATCATCTACCAGAATTTTTCTTGAAGCAAGGGAAAAGTTTAAACCCCTCTCCAAAAGGCTAAAAACAAGCTTACGAAAGGAAAAAATTAACAACTTTATTATTACACGGAGGAACATAAACATTGTCATTGTTATGATTAATGGAATCCTTACTATTATACTTAAAAGCATTACAAATCATGATGCCTATGTTGAAGTTAAAGGTGCATGAGTTTTTTTCTCTTGAGAATACATTGTTCCATGTTAGCTTTTCTTTAGGTAGTCTTCTTGCCATCCTGAAGAATCTTAAGATTATAATATAATGAACCTAGTGTTTTTACAAATCCTAGTTCCATATTGATGAGGGTTTTATATGGATGTTGTTAACAATTTTATGTTGATTTGATTTCATACTCACTGAGTATTCCATTTTTCTTGTACGTTCTTGACCTATTAAACTCTTCATTGTATTCGTAATGTATTAAAAGAAACTAATTTATATTTCAGTATTTGATATGAAGTTGGTCGATTTTGTTCTTTGTGTAGATAGTTAGAAAACATGATGGATTTCATCACTTCAAGGACAGTAAATACAAGGCTATTGAGAAAATAACTCCAACACTAAGAGATATTTGGTAGTCATTGTGCAATTGAAAAACATGTCCTGCTCGATGGTGTTAGCTACTAAGCATAGCTTTCTTGATCTTGTATGGAAGAAAGTAAATTTGCATTTATGTATACTATATTAGCCATGAAATTTCCAACCTTAAGGGCTCTCTTGCCATCATATTTGTACAGAAAATTATAATAGACTATCACACATTTTTATCAGGTCTAAATGCTTCTATATGCAACATTGGTGCCTTTCATCACTTCAAGAGTAGTAAAAACAAGTCTATTGAGAAAACAACTTGAACATTGAGACAAATTTGGTAGAAATTGTGGAATTGGCCAACATGTCTTGCTCTATGTTGTTGGCTATTAAGCACAGATTTCTTTATCTTATATAGAAGAGTGTAAATTTTCATTTAGCTTTTACTACATTAACTAACAAATTGCCTACATTTAGTGCACACTTTCCATCACATTTGTAGAGAAAATTACAACAAAGTATCACACTTTTCTTATCATATCTAAAATCTCCTATATTTAACAACTACCATGTGCCTGATAGTTCAACTTTTTGCGAGGAGTCTCATGGTGCACACTAAAAAAAGAATAAGGGATGTGATTCTATAAGGTGATTTAGAATATTAAAAGTTAAGTGAGCTATAAGCTACCCATTTGAGATAATAGTATTAATTGGAGAGACATGTTCTAGAAAAGTGTTGGAATCATGATTATTGTTGCACCAAAACCTGTAGGTGTTGGTAAATAGATGCATCACCAGAGTTAATGGATCCATGAGAGGCGGTTCAGAACATGGTATGAAACACACAGGGAGAAAATGTTTAACCAATGTCCAACAAAATGTACTATGTTTGTGCAATTTCTTGATAGCTAAAGTTATCTTTATAATAGACCTTGTACTCCCTATACTATGTTCATGAGGCTCAGGGCTATGTTAGCTATATTAGTGTAGTTGAAGCTCATGAGATAGATTAAGCACAAACCTATTGTTAGAATTGCTTAATAGATGGTTATTAAAGAGACCATAGTTGAGGCTTATCATGACATTTGTAACAGATGCACCTACATTATCATTTTATTTTTGGGTTTGCAATATTTATTATGTGATGCACAGAAATTTCCTTGTAAATATTAAGTAAATTGCAAGTGATGACATAGACTCTTGACAAAATACACTCATAAATTGGGTCTATATGAACCAAAGGGATGTTGTTGAATGATTTGGTTATGTTAGTTGTAACGGGGATCCAAAATTAATGAGGCTACTTACAATGTGAAGTGACAATTGCCATGCAAATTTCTCTTCTTTTAGATACAGAGATAATTAGTTTTGGTCCTCACCTGGCTCCTAAAATAGATTTTTTGAGTTGCAAACATTATCGACGCTTGTGCTTCAATCAATAGCAGGGAAAAAAAATCCAAATTAACAATTATTTCTTAATTTAATTTAACTACAGTTGCTTATAAATTTCAATGACCTACAGGGACAATCGAATGGTAGTAGCACATTTTTTGAATTTTTGATAAACTAGTATTCTAGAAACAAATATTACTTCCATATTCATGAGGGTTCTATATGGATTTAGTTAACCAGTTTATGTTGATTTGATTTCGTACTCAGACTATGTTTTTTTGTTTGGGATTCTTCATGTATTAAACATTGTTTAACCTACTAAGTTTTCATTGTATTTCTTAGTGTCTTAAATGGAACCAATTTGCATTTTAGTAGTTGATATGAAGTTGGTCACTTTTATTCTTTGTGCAGATGGTAAACAATATATGGAGCGATTGATTTCATCACTTCAAGAGCATTAAACATAAGGATATTGAGAAAATAACTCTAGCATTAAGAGAGATTTGGTAGCAGTTGTGGAATTGGTGAACATATCTTGCTTTGTGTTGTTGGATACTGGGCATAACTTTATTGATATTGTATGGAAGAAATTAAATTTTCATTTATCTTATACTACATTTACCATGACATTTCCAACATTTAGGGCACACATTCCATCACATTTGTACAAGAAATTATAACAAAGTATCACACTTTCCTTATCAGATCTAAATTCTCATGAATGTAACAATGGTGATTTTCATCACTACAAGAGTATTAAAACCAATTCTATTGAGAAAACAACTCCAACATTCAGAGATATCTCATAGAAATTGTGGAATTGGTGAACATGTCATTATCTTTGGTGTTGACTATTGGGCATAGCTCTCTCGATCTTGTATAGAATATTGTAAAATTTCCTTTAACTTATTCTACATTAACCATTAGATTGTCAACATTCAGGGCACACTTGTCATCACATTTGTAGAGAAAATTACAATAGAGTATCACACTTTTCTTGTCAAATCTAAATTCTCATATATCCAACAACTGATTTGATAAGGGAGTCTCAACATCGGCTCACAGGGTTCGATTATAGATGGGATTCCATTAAAATGTTTTTGGTTGAAATTTGAAAGCTTGTTGATTGAGAGGGCATTAATGCATTGTCATGAAAATCACATTCATGGTGACACACTAGCTTGTGATTCACCATTTGCATAGAGATTGTGCTCAGGACATAAATGTGCTTTTCTTTCTCTTTAAAATAATATTTTTCAGTTGGATCTTATTATATTTAAAAGCAAAGAAAGTAGTCATCATCTTGAAAATTCCATAGCTAGATTAGTTAAATGAATTTTAAGAAATGTTTGAATTACTTCATCAATATTGTCTCCATGAATATGGAAATTGTGCTCTCTTATTATTTCCCGCAATTTTAAACTGTGAGATTAATGAGATACACATTACATTAGATTGATTGAGACATCTAATAAAATATAGACTTAAAACGTTGTCGTAATTAATGGATGTAGCCCATGGAGATTGATTTTGTCAACTGAAATGGGAATATGTTTAGTGATTTTGTAAGTTTTGGTTATATAATAGGATAGAAAAATGTTTAGTAATTTGTAAGTATTGATTTTATAATTGGATAGACCAATGTATTGAAATTTTTGGGTGGTCCATGGACAATGGTCTATAGCTTTGGTATTCATATGCTAAATTTGTTTGCTTCAACATGTATTTCATGACCATATTACTAATTTTGGGTTCTCGATGGACATTGGTGCATACTTTTGGTAGTTTGAGGTAAATTTCAAAATTTTCATGAACATTTTAAAGGTATTTTTAAAATTAAAATAATGTAAAATCATGAATTGCATCAACGGGCTCACCTCCATCATAAAATCATTCAATTTGATATTATTATTTCATTAATTTAAAACTAAAAACAAATATTATTATAATTATAAATATTTAATTTAATATACAATTATTATAAAATTATAATATTTCAAAGGGTAATAATAAATAATGAATTTCAAGCATAATACACTTGCATCAACAATCTCACCTCTATTTTTGTTTCTACAACATAAAAGGTCATGTACCACAACCTTTTTATTCGCTATGTTGTGACAACAATGCTCACATGTATAACATGTTTGGAAGCATAACAATTATGAAAAGATAGAATTAACCTACAATTACCTGTGTTCCAACTCATGAAGATAGAATCTTTCTACAATTACCTGGGTTCCATCTCACTAATTGAGACATCGACGTTAAATGGGAGAGCTCAAGGATGTGTGATTTAAAAGAAGAATATATGGTTGCATATGTATGTGAGGACCCAATATTACTATAAGAACCAAAACTCACAAAAGCAATTTTTGTTGGTTTTGGTATGACAATAACATTAGTTGAAAGCATCAAGTATACTATAAACATTGATGGATGAAGTGGTGCCTTCTCTTGTGTACATAACCACCCAAAATGAATGCATCTCAAGGCTTGTTCTTGATCGATGCAAATTTCGATTATTGTTGAATCAATCATGTCCATAACATTTCCTTATTTGTATAATACCCATGCTCGCAGTACCAAAATACATTATGAAATTAGTAAAGTACATAAGTTATTCATAGAAATTGCGCGATTTGGAAAATTGTATAAGTTATTCATATAAATTTGGTAATTAACTTTTGTTGAATCACAGAAGTTTAACAAATATTATATAAAATGTATATGGTGAGAGGGTCAATTTTGTTAGGTAAAAAATAGTTTGATATAGTTAAAAGTTTTTAAAAGAAACACAACAAAAATGGTCATTGGTGACAATTGAAAAATGTCACCATAAACTCATTGGTGATGGTCAAAAGAGCCTTCCTCACCAAAAACTGAATGTCACCAAAGGTGGCATTGGAAAAAATACAAAGGCTATGGTGACATTCAAGGTTCGTCACAAATAATGACCATCACAATTTCATATGAGAAATGGCGAGAGACATTAAACTTTGTCACCAAGAAATTGAACATCACCAAGGGTGGCGGTGCCAAAAGTATAGGTGTTGTGGTGACTTTCAAGGTTCGTCATAAATAATGCTTATAATGAAAAATAGTGACTATCACCATTTCATATGGACTTCAATGATTTATTGTGATAGACCTTTCAGGGCCATCACTATTGGTTCATATATATATGGTGATGTTTGTTAAACGTCACTATTTCATAACTCGGTGAGGGCTGAAAATTGTCACCATAAGCTCATTGATGATGGTCACAAGAGTCTCCTTCACTAAAAATTGAATGTCACTGCTAATTCATATATATGGTGGCAATCATTGATCGTCACCATTTCATATTTTGGTGAGGGTCGAAAAATGTCACTATAAACTCATTGGTAATGGTCAAAAGAGCCTCCATCACCAAAAACTAATCATCGCCATTCCATATGAATATCAGGGTATGATGGAATTGAACCACCAACCTCATGCTTGTAAAGAAGGTGCTCTTCCATTGAACTAGCACCCTTTAAAGAAATATACTTTGAAACTTTATAAATTGTAAAGTCTACAACTTCAATAAATTATAAAACTTCGTAAAGCCTTGGAAAATTTGTAACTAAACAAACAAAATAGCATCGAAGTTATAGGTCCCTACTTAATGGTTATGGAATTTATGAAAAGTGGGTGGAGGGAAAATTATTTGTGTGTCAAATATTCAATATATTGAGTTGAATACTCAATTAGAAGTAAACTTTGAAGACATTTATAGTGTATAAATGACCTATAATTATCAAACCTAAAATATGCAATTACAGTAAAGATAAATTCTTCACCTTGTGAATCATGTCAATTTTTTGGGACAGCATAAAACTTTGCCTCTAAAAGACTGATTTACATGTCAAAAAGAAAAAATAGCAATAACATATGATGCAATTATAAATAATGAGTTACATGTTTGAATCCTACTATGTATGGAGTCTAGAAAACTAATAAGTAGTGCTTCTCGTTATTAAATCATTCGACATGTTAAAATACAATGATTAATAACAATGATTGTAAAATGTAACCACTAAACTTATGTTAAAATTGCAAGCACAAAATTTGCCTAATATTTTGTACACCAACAAAATATTCAAGGGCCATTCAAACACTTCCAAATCCACACCATGCACGAGTATCCAAAGATGCAATTCCATGGATACAAACAAATAACTCTATACCTCTCAATGATAACTATGTTTCCCAACAAATAATTCAAGTGTAAAAGGGGTGTCAAGACAAAAACCTCAACGAAAAAAGAAATATACAATACAAAAAATACAGTTCATTCCCCCTCTACCTTTATAGAATAGATTTAGGAGAATAACAAAAATATCTATAGAGAATAGGACTAGAAATTGCCCCTAAAGGTGCAAAGATTTACCGAAGGATTCAAATGTGTCTGCCCATGCCAAGCTTGCAGAGGGACACCTTTGATGTAATTACATTATTTTCTCTTCATGTAGCCAACAAAAGGTTAAATTCCCTTTAGAAAAATTTGTTGCGAACTCTTCCATTAGCATGATTATTTTCTTTTCTAAGAAGAGGATATGTTCTAGTTCATGAATTCAAGTTTCCCAAAATGTTTTGGATGCTTTAATAGTGTCACTGAAAACATGTAAAAATCCTATCCATAATTCTAAAGTTAAATTTTTCCCTAAGTTGCTTGTTGGCCAAAAAAAAAAAATTCAAGTTCAACCCAAGTTGCATATTGACCAGAAACAAGTCTTGCATCGGTTAATGAGGGAAATAATTTTCTTCTACATCATTCACGATCTCTCAGACTAATTAGTGGTTTGTTTCATGATCTATTATGTTTACTTTTTAAGGTCAATGACCGCAGCATCTTGCTTTTTATATCAATTTCTTGTAGAAGACATGTCTCAATCTCATCATGAAATATAAGAGGATATCTAATGATCAACAATTTATCTACTCTCCACAAACTATAAGGGCTTTTCCTTTTACAATAAATGCAATTTAAATATCAACAAAAGAACTCAGTAGATTGGATTGACTGTTTAGTGTAAGCTTTTAATTGGGGCTCCACATTTTTCATGTTCTTGTAACTTTATAAGGGCTAGAAATTCCATGGAAGAACGAAATGTTACATCACTACAATGCAACTAAAAAAACAACACTTAAAATATAAAATGGCAACTAATGGTACTAATGTATCTAAGATCATGATGGATAAGGAAAAAAGAGTTGGTTGATTGATGGAATGATCCTTGTACATGTGATCCTATTTTCTGAAGAAAATACTCGGTGCAGAGTTTCTCCAATTACTGTTAGAGATTCTTGTGGTATTGTCTTCACTAGTGGATATACCATTTCACGTTACTATGTTGACACTAGGATCATCTTCGCATGGCTCGGATCTCATCATCTGAATATTCTATGTTGGTTTTTGTTTCTTCTTCTCATACATCTTCGCTATTAGTACCAGGCAATCTTACTATAACATAATCAAATTTATGGATATATTGAGAGGAAGGGTGAGTTAGATTTTGACAGTCACATGCAAAGTGTCTTGGTTCTCCATAGTTGTAGAAAATAACCTATCCCTGACCTCTTCCACTTCCTCCTCCTCCTCCTCTTCCTCATCCTGTGAATCCTCTGCGAGGCATAGTTGAGCCTTGATCATTCTATGTGCAGTTTTCAACCTTCATTCTATACAGTAGAGTCGAGTCTGCCATTATCTCATAGCTTCAACAATCCCTTTCATCATGACCAACCGAATTAAAAAAGTTACAAAAGGGTGGCTTAGGAGACTGTACGAACTTCTGTAATAGAGAACAATTATCTGGAAAATGTTGTCCTGACACTTGGTATATGATACACCAAGCAATTGCACCAGTGCTTGATCAAGCGGAAGATTATTGCTTTAGAGGGTTGAGACCCCCCATAGATATATAATATTGGAATACAGGGCACTGATCTTTATGATGACCTTCAGTCTTGCACTTCGTGCACGGAACATGAAAACATGTTTCCAATTTAACCTCCTATCCCTTCTTTAGATCCTGCAACTCTATATGTAGGCTTGCTAACTATGACTGGATCTTTTGAACTCCTATATTCGTGTCCTGAATCAAAGTCTAGGTTTGCTTGAAGGGCAAACTATAGAACAACCATATGTTATCCTCCTCAAGCTTGACAAAAATAAAGAGGTATTGGTCAACAATGACTCGGGAAAAAGGGAAGAAAACTTGAAGAACTTCATTGGTAGCAGGTCGCTCTTGAACATGACACTTTCACTCCATCACCATGATTGAGTCAGTTTAGGTTATTCCATTCACCAGTCACATCAACATTTGTCCTCCGTACCATCCTTTTGTGGGGTTAACACTACCAATCCATCTCAGTGTCACTGATATGATCAAGAGAGGTCACTCAGAGAATTCACCACCCAGCTAATGCCTCACCCACTGCAATACCTTCACCCTCCATTTTTTATGATCGCCATTCCTGAGCCTTGTATCATCAGATCCTTTTCACCTCCAGAGAATCATTTGCTTTGTTTCGTGTCATAGATGTGGGATACATTAAGGCCCTCCTACAACGGCTCACTTCTTGTCGACATCAACTCATTATCCAAGAAGTTGACTTAGGAAAAACCCTTTCAATACTTTGAAGCTTGCTTGCCTCAATGGCAAATTTCTCACTTTTGGTGATAGGTTACATTAATGGCCTTAGACCGAAAGATTTTGTGTGGTGTTCGACATCAGCTCATATATTCACACCACGTGAATTGTATTGCAGTAACTTGAGGGTCGTTATCATTATTGGTGATTTCTCTCGTGCTTGTTAACAACTTACATCATCAAGAAATTTTTTTCCATGTTTGACTTCAGAAAATCTTTTCACATGGATCAACTTGTGCATCGGGTGAAGATTGGATGAGTTTGAAGACCCCGAATCTAGTTTCATCCATCCAAGTTGCAATATATTTAGGAACATAAAGACATCAAATTGTACTACTACCATTCATTATCCCTGTAGGTCCTTGAAATTTATAAACAATTGTACCTCAATAAAATTAAGAAATAATTGTTAATTTGGATTCTTTTTCCACCTTGTTGATTGAAAGACAAGCCTAGATAATGCTTCCAACTCAAAAAATCTATTTTAGGAGCCAAGCTAGGAGAAAAACTAATTATCTTTGTATCTAAAAGAAGATAAATTTGCATGGAAATTGTCACTTCAGGTTGTAAGTAGCCTCATTAATTTTGGATCTCCATTACAACTAACATAACCAAATCATTAAGAAACATCTCTTTGGTTCATATAGCCCCAATTTATCAGTGAGTTTTGCAAAGAGTCTATGTCATCACTTGAGATTCACTTAATATTTATGGGGAAATTTTTGTCCATCACATAATGAATATTGCAAACCCAAAAATAATATGATAATGTATGTGCATATGTTACAAATATCATGATAAGTCTCAACTATGATCTCTTTAACAACCATCTATTAAACAATTGTAACAATAGGTTTGTGCTTAAGCTATCTCATGAGCTTCAACTACCCTTATATAGCTAATGTAGCCTTCAGCCTCATGAACATAGTATAGGGACTACAAGGTCTATTATAAAGATATTTTTAGCTATCAAGAAACTACACTAACATAGTACTTTTTGTTGGACATTGGATAAACATTTTTCCCTCTGTGTGTTTCATACGATGTTCTTAACAGCCTCTCATGGATCCATTAACTCGGGTGATGCATCTGTTTACTAACACCTACGGGATTTGGTGAAACAATAATCTTGATTCCAAGGCTTTTCTAGAGCATGTCTCTCCAATTAATACTATTATCTCAAATGGGTAGCTTATATCTCGCTTAACTTTTAATATTCTAAATTACCTTAGAGAATCAAGCAACTTATTATAAAAGCATGTGTAATGCATAAATAACAGTGTTTTGACATGTATCTCAAGTCCCAAGGAACATTTTTCATACACAGATCGATCCCAATTTGCCTTATTCTTTTTTTAGCCTGTACCATGAGACTCCTAAAAATTTGTAACTATCAACAACATGATAGTTGTTAGGTATAGGAGATTTTAGATATGATAAGAAAAGTGTGATACTCTTGTAATTTTCTCTACAAATGTGATGGAAAGTGTGCACTAACTGTACGGAATTTGATGGTTAATGTAGTAAAAGCTAAATGAAAATTTACAATATTCTATACAAAATCAAGAAATCTATGCTTAATAGCCAACACCACAGAGAAAGTAATCTTGGCCAATTCCAAAATTTCTACCAATTTTGTTTCAATGCTCAAGTTGTTTTCTCAATAGACCTGTTTTTATTGCTCTTGAAGTGATGAAAGGAAATCTATGCTTAATAGCCAACACCACATAGCAAGTACTCTTGGCCAATTCCAAAATTTCTACCAATTTTGTTTCAATGCTCAAGTTGTTTTCTAAATAGACCTGCTCTTGAAGTGATGAAAGGCACTATGTTGCATATAGGATCATTTAGACCCAATTAAAATGTGTGACACTATTATAATTTTATGTACAAATATGATGCAAAGTGAGCCCTTAAGGTTGGAAATTTCATGGCTAATATAGTATACATAAATGAAAATTTACATTCTTCTATACAAGATCAATAAAGTTATGCTTAGTAGCTAACACCATAGAGCAGGACATGTTTTTCAATTCCACAACAACTACCAAATCTCTCTTAGTGTTGGAGTTCTTTTCTCAATAGCCTTGTCTCCATTGTTTTTGAAGTGATGAAATCCATCATTGTCTTTAACTATCTACACAAAGAACAAAATTGACCAACTTCATATCAAATACTAAAATATAAATTAGTTTCTTTTAAGACATGAGAATACAATGAAAAGTTTAATAGGTCCAGAACCTACAAATAAAATGGAATACTAAGTGAGTATGAAATCAAATTAACATAAAATTGTTAACATCCATATAAAACCATCATCAATATAGAACTAAGATTTGTAAAAACACTAGGTTCATTATATTATAATCTTAAGATTCTTCTGGTTGGCAAGAAGAGTACGTAAAGAAAAGATAACATACGACAACATATTCTCAAGAAAAAAATAATCATGCACCTTTAACTTCAGGATATGCATCAATTTGTAAATCTCAAGGAAGCAATATTGCAGTGGTATGTAATTGTAGCATTTTTATTCCCTTTTGTGATATCATTTTGTCTTTCAACAATTGTTAAAGAATATTAATTAGTGCTATGTGCTATTGCCTCACAAATTTTCATTGGCAACATCTGGTACAATTGCTAATGAAATTCAAATTGAAAAAAATTATCTATCTATCTACTAATAATAATAATTAATGATTAAATTAAAAAAAAAAAAAAAAACATTTAAAAAAAATGCATACATCAACATAGCTGCATACTCAAAATACATTAAAAAGAAAATTGTAGGCGACAATATTTTGTTTGTGGTTAAACAAGGGACACAAGGAATAACGTTACCAAATGGTACTTATAAATAGATAAATAGAACATCTAGTGGTAGATGACACATTACGCGATATTTCATTTTGGATCTACGAGTTTGGCTTAGTTATCATGGAGAGGGGATTAGTTGAGGAGATTATCAATATATTACACCTCCCTTACGATAAGCGTTTCCCGTATTATAATAAAGAGTTTAATGAATACACCCTCATCAGACGCGAGGAGCCCTGTCAGATGCAGTTTGCTTTTGCCCTTTTATTGAGAGAGAAATTTCCATCGGTATTGGATGCGAATTGGAAGCCTGGGGCTGTGAAAAAGTTAAGGCCGTTAGCATCAGAGATCATGTAAGGCATGAAATTCCATTGCCCCTAAAAACTACAGGACCAGACACAGTCTTCTCGGATGCATTCTCATATTTAAGTTGGCAGTTCTTTGAATGGGATGGTTCATTGGATGATCGCACCCTCGATTCATAATATTGGGACAAAAGCTAGTTGGGAGCCTGGATAATTGCACAATACAGCGTTTGGCAAGACCACGCACCTGCAAACTTAATTAAATCCATTAATTTGCATTTAATTCACCCGCATCCAGGTAATTAATATTAATTATTTTTACAAACAATAGTATGGGATTAATTATTTTTACAAACAATAGTATTCTTTTTTAAGTCATCAAGAACTAACTAAACTCGAGCAGTTCCTTTTAATTCACACAATTCTATTTCAAGGAATGCAATTTTTTAAACCCTAAGCTTCAATTAGTGTGTATATTGGTTATAATTATCGTTTGATCTAATTTCCTGTAGTGTTTTAGTTAATTAGGTTTATTCATTTTGGAATAGTTTAATGTATGGGTTTATAAAAGCTAACAGACATTTATTATCAAATTTAAATATAATATATATATATAGCTATATTTAAACTTTATTTCTATTATTAAAAAATAATAAATTGCACTTGAGTTTTATTTTACAACTCGATATCACGGAGGGAGATTTGTGATTTTATCCGTGTAACGTATTAAATAGGATTAAAAATTAGCTCCCTCCTCTCTCCCCCATCATCTCTTTCTTCCACTCTCCATGTCTCTCTCACTCACTCTATTCCTCTTCAATCTCTCTCTCTCCCTTAAATATGATCCCATTGTACTTTATTCAAAAAAATATCTAAATTAGAAAAAACATAATTGGTTGTCAAATATTAAACCTATATTTTGGATAAATCATGTCAAAGAAAATAGAATAATAAAAACTTAAAAGAATCATGCACTATCCTTCCCCTATCATTTTTAGTCACTTTTCTTTCTCTCTTAGCTTGGGTATTTGGTTAAAATGCATGTATCCTAGTTGTATATATGAAAATATTCTTATTTTTAATTTATTAAAACCTCAATTTAATCTAGGATATTTGGTTAAAATTCATCTATCCTAGTTGTATATATAAAAATATTCTTATTTTTAATTTACTAAAACCTGAATCTAATCTCTATGGGAATATTATTAATACTGATGAGGATGGAGGGTTTAGATATACCTCAAAGGTAGTTATAACCTTTTTGATTTTACATTTAATTAAAAGATATTATAGAATTAAATCAAAACAAAGTATTTGTAAAAGATTTTTATTTTGAAATAAGTTATGACTTTTGGGCATGTGGTATTGATAAGCCAATGACCATGGTATTGGCCCATGGTATTGTAACAAAATAATTAAAATCCTAGATTCATAACATAATAATTAAAATCCTAGATGACCCATGGTATTTATAAACCATGGTATGATGATAGTTTTTTTCCATCCTCTCCCTCTCTAGTGCGCTTCGCTCCTCTCCCTCTCCCTGCGCTTCTCTCCTCTCTATATTTCTCTTTTGGGTATTAGGCCACGATATTATCCATGGTAATATTAATGAAAAAAATTCTTCTTATAATGTAAATATTATATTTTTATGAGCTTTAATTCAATTTAAAGATGGTTATGCAATCATTATTTTAATTTATATTCTAAAATGGATGTTAATTTATAATTTCTATTTGTGTGTTATACATTTTAATGTGATATGTATATTAAACTTTCTTTTGTCTAAAGAATTGTTCGTAATTTTATTAATAAAAATAATTACAATATAAAAAATCTGAATTTAAAAAATATCTCACATCTCACATCTTAAAATTAACATCTCACCCTACGCTGGGTTGTAGAACCCCTCTTGGATAAAAACACAAGAATATACCATATCAAGCGATTGATTTTACTACTTTACATTTTGGTCCTTAAATTTTTTTCATCAATTTTCCCTTAAATATAAGGGATATTTTTTGGGACTTGCAAGTTTAACCTATATAATCTATATAACATTCAAAAATACACTTAAACAAAGGAAAATTGACATAGAAATAGAGCCAATACAAATTCACTGAGATGTGGGATGCATTTTTTTTTTGCAATTTTTGCCCTCTAAATTGAAGTTTGTAAGAGGTCAAATCCCTCTCTCCTCATGCTAGATCTCTCATTAACATGGACCTATAATGGAATATAAGTTAAACATATATAAATTTAAAAAAAAACATGGAACAAGATTCTTAACTCTGAAAATTTACCCTCACTTTAACATGTAAATTCTTATTATGTAAATAGACTTTCTTAGAATATAATGGTTCAATACCATAGTTTGGTGACAAAAAACCCATAACTCACTTTATAAAATACTTTTCCATATCACATGTCTTTTTAATGAATCAATTTAGTCCATATCACTTGAACTTCAACTTGGGTACACCATTATTCGTACGACCATTTTATTTAGAAGTCCCCTGACGTTACCAATTATTTGGTTCAAGTCATTATTTCATGCTATACCTCATGCATTTAAAGGATTTTATTGACTCTACATAACGATTACTGGAGCTGAGTGCGATTTTTCAGAAATTTATTGTTGTTGAGATATGTTCTCAATCATGGCAACTAGGTGATGTAGATACGCTAATGGAAGCACCAAAGTAACACAGGTGTCAAAAGACGCAACATGATGGAGAAGATGATAGGTTGGCAGCGGAGACTTTGGATCAAATTCTGTATCCCCATATCATCTCAAGAGAAGGTGAGCCCATTTTGCCAGCTCAGCCCGCGCAAGGGAGCCTGGAGGAAATAGCCTAGAGGTTTTGCAAAGAAAAATAAAGAAGATTCCATCTAAGCAAAAAATCAAATTAAAAATGATTTTTAATTAAAGAAGAGGTCTTTTCTCTCTCCTCGCAGATATAGACAGGTGGTAGAGTCATATCAGCCCGGAGGAGATGGCGTGTGCTCATGACCTCATCATGATGTGGCCCAATCAAAAGTGGATAGGTGGTCCATATCCAGTGGACATCACATAGGTCCATATCCAGTGGACATCACATAGGTCGACACGGGGAAGGAGTGACGTCATCGTAGATTTTAGTCCTTGACGAGTTATGGAAAGATCATGAAGTTATAACACGAGGAGATGGAGGGACCGAGACATGCTGGCAACTCACATGGTGGAACAACAATTGAAAAAAAAAACAATGAACGAGAATCCATCCCCATAGGACAACCTATCCCAGTGAAAGAGCCCAACGAGTTCATAATGGAATAAAAAATGAAAACACTGAGATGGAGGAGGCTCAGGCGTAAACCCAATCCCTGGTCAGTTTCACGAAGAAATCAAGGGCATAGAATGTATAGAGTCGACAAGTCTCTAGGCAAAGATAAGCACGGGCCTTGGTGTTGGAACTTATTCACTTGGCATAGAGGTCAGACCATATGAGAAAGAGAAAAATTCAAAGGAAATAGCTCACAAAGGGCTCCAACTTCTTACGACTGTGACCAACATCGCAAAGCCGTTTACAAAGGGGAAAAGAGTCCCAACATAGTTGAAAAGGACTTACCCAACGATTGTGTAGATTGTTTCTATGATAGAAAATGTTAAAAGGAGCAATGTAGAGGGTGTTGTTGGATAGAAATAACCCAAGTGCAATTTTCTCGCAGTTAAGACATAGTTAGTCGTAGCTAAATTTAGCACGTGGATGGATTGCTAAACTCTGTGTTAATTACAGGAAAAATAGAATTAGAAGAAATAAGATATTTTAGTGGCTAAAAGGGAAACAAAGGTCACATTAAGCTAAGGATGACTAGCATGACAACTAAGTGGAAGTCTAGAAGACCAACAAAGGCAAAATAAAAGGAAAGGAAAAATTATATAAAAAAGACTAGACAAGAAGAATTGTAAGATTTCTTTTGATAGTTTCTGAGATAGAGTTTGTGTGGCAGCAAGGTGTTTGTGTGTGATTGGTGAAGGTGATATATGATTTCATGTTGAGGAATTTTTTTTTTTTTAAAGAACGAAATCTCATCATGGTTACTAATCTGAAAATGGATGAAAAAAGGATTTGTGAGTGCCTTTGCAAGTTGAAGCTTGTTGTCACAGGTTGGTGCTCCTTCCATTCGGTGGTGGAGAAGTGTTGGGGCTAGTGCTCCATTAGTTTTATAAAAAAAGCTAGCAAGTTGAAGCTTTCTGTTGGTTGAGGCCAATATTTTGTAAAACTGAAAGTTGAAGCTTGCCTGATTAATAAAATAGAGAAACAATTTAATGTTTTCCTACTTGCATTCTCGATTGTTTGTTGAATTTTCCTTTTGATTGAGTGCCAATATTTTCCTTTAATGTGTTATTGCCACTCTATGAAAGAGAGACAATGTTTTAATTTAGAATACTGATTCAGTCTCAGCGGACACCCCAAACCCCCCCCCCCCCCCCCCCCCCATAGTATTGTCCTGGTTTCCAATAGTTTAGATCTTTAATAGTCATTATCAATCTAGCTTCTTCCTTGAGAAAAAGATCATGACCACTAAAATGAGCGTATTTTTGGATAGTGTTTACCCAATTGTTGGAATGACTCAAATAAGACAACCAAAGGTATTATTGCTCACTCACCTCTACCTTTATTGTATGTAGGATATTTAGAAAATGACATAATATTTCACTTGTATTAAAACTAAATTATACTTTGGAATTACATTATGTAACAATGAGATGTTTATGTAGATTGCAGATTTTAGGAATATTTCACAATTGAGGTCAAACTCTCTCATCACCATTATATTTTGAGATATTCCTAAAATTTGTAATCAATATGATTTTAGAGTATGGTAACTAAACTAAACCAAGATACTAAGAAGAAAAGAAGGGAGCATAAGCCATCAAGTTAGGTTTTCCTACTGTAAATGTTCTATTTATTTTGTAAATGTTTGTGGATGGTATGTTAATCATTTTCTTCTTTCATTTTAGTTTTAATTCATTCTAGTTTCGTTCAGCATTAAAAGATCAACATGAAATATATAATATAAAGTAAATCACTCCATAATAAGAAATTTCAGAATATTAAAAGATTGTTTGTGACAATCTATTTCAATAGAATATTCACCTTAATTTACAAATAAGTTTTGAATGGTTAAAGATAAAATACCTTACCATTTTTTAATCAATTAGTTTGTGAAATCTATAGTTCCTAGTATTACTAAGGGTATTTCCCTATTAGGGGAAGTGACCAAGGAAGAGGTGAATTACAAATGTCAGAGACTTAGGTATATGGTGACTCTAAAATTTAATTCTTCCTGCTCATAGTTTTCCCTAAATACACTTAGAATGGTGACCCTTAGGATTCATGTTCCAGGATCTTTGCATATTCTTCATATTGTATCAACATGGTTACAATATTTTTTTCCAAATACTGAAGGGTTAGGTGTCAACATTCCCTCTAAATATTGAAGGGTTGGGTGTCAACATTCCCTCCCTACTAGTATGAAGGGGTGTTAGTAAATGTAAACACATTTTTTTATTTTTTAACATTTTCTCTTCCAAGTGCTTTGGTGAAGATGTTTGCAATCTTCTCATTTATGGAATAATTGCTTAAGCGAATAGTTTTGGCTTCTTCATGATGTCTTATCAAATATTATTTTGTATTGATATACTTGGTTTGATCATGGAAATTTAGATTATTAGCCAATTTTATTACACAAGTATTGTGAAATAAAAAGTAGTAGAATGCACTTGTGTCTGTTTCAAATCTTCAAGAGTTGGTTACTTCTACAACTACTGCATATTCTCCCTTGACAGAGAAATAATTTTATTGAGAGAGAAATTTCCATGGGTAAATAATGATATAGTTCTGTAGGATCCAATTCTGTCGCCACTAGAACGAAGAGTCATAAGCGAATTTAACTGGACAATTCCTCGTTGTTGAAGGCGGGAGACGAACAGTGGACGGACCCACGCTATTTTCATGCCTCACTGCACAAGTCATCTCTATGATAGTGTATTGGATGTGAATTGAACGCCTGACAATTTTAGTAAGAGTATCAGATTGGGCAACAATTTCTACGTTTACTGGCACAAAGATAAAAGTTAAGACCCTTAGCATCAGAGATCATGTAAGGCGTGAAATTCCACTCCCCCTAATAACTACCGGAAATGCTTGTTCTGGTGCTCCTAACGTCTTCTCAGTTGGACCAGACACAGTAAGCTGGCGTTATGTTGTTGAACCTGATTCAGTCTTTTGGAATGCATTCTCAAATTTAAGTGGGCAGTTCTTTGCATGGGATGGTTCATTGGATGATCTCACCTTTTATCCCTATTATCAAGATTATTTATTTAAACAAAGAGTAGTATTTTTTTTTAAGTCATCCAGAAATAATGAAGAGAGAGCAGTTCCTTTTATTTCACAAAATTCTATTGGAAGGAATGCAAATATTTTAAACCCTAAACTTCAGAATCAGTCTTTGTATTGGCTATCATTATCATTTGATTTAATTTCTTGTAGTATTTTAGTTAATTAGATTTATATCATTATCATTTGATTTAATTTCTTGTAGTATTTTATTTAATTAGGTTTATTAATTTTGGAATGGTTTAACATATTGTTTGATAAAACCTAATAGACATTTCTTATCAAATATTAAATAAAAAAATAAAATAAAAGAAGCTAGTTATATTTAAATTCTATTTTTATTATTAAAAACTAATTAATTGCACTTGTAGTTTTATTTTACAACTCAAAATGAAGAGGGATTTGTGATTCTGTCAATGGTAAATATGGAGTTTACACATCTTTCTTAAAATAAAAACAAAATAAATTTTTAAAATGCAAAAACAATATTTGGTATAATAGAAACAAAAATGAAAAATGAATATACATATTGAGTTATTTTTAATTAAAGATATTATAGAACATCAATAATCTCAAGCTCATGATGATTAGTTGTTTGTTCTTGATATTAAAATAATTCACTCAGTATGGGTTGTAACTAAAATATAATATTTCATGTCCACATGACACGATATAATTTGACATCAACTTTAAAAGAGAAAGTAGAGAAAGTAATTAAAGGTAAAAAAAAGTGTAAATAAGATGTTTAAACCTTCCACTTTTCAAAAATATTTGAAAATGAGATTTAAATAGACTTATTTGAAGATCTATATTAACCAATTTAACTAGATATCAATTTCATATATATCTATATATAGAAAGAAAATGTTAAAGGATAATATATATAGAAATAAAATGTAAAAAGTGAATATTTTAATGTTGTATATAATAAAATATTCGATGTAAAAAAAAGGCGAATGTTAAATAAAATAAAAATATCAATTACTTGGTAATAAGAACGAAGAGAGGAAGATGATTAATTCATTCAATTCTCAATATACAATTAATATGTGACATTTAAAAATATTTATAATAATATGTTTTTCAATGTTGGTGACCAATTTAATATTATAATATGTATGCATAAACATATTAATAACCAAAATACCATTTTAATGTGGAAAATATACTTCATAAATAAAATATGCCAATGTACATTTTATCCAAAATATTTTAATATGGAGAATATTTTAATATATTTATATATTGTTCTAAAATCAAACTAGATTCATCTTAGCCTTGGATCTATCAATAGCCAAGAGAGATCGAATCCCTTGAAGTGCAAAACTCTTTTTTGAGGGAAACAATTGAGGAATTGTTTGAGGCTCGAGAGATTTGATCCCTCTGGATGCTTGATAGATATGGGGTTAAGATGGATCTAGGTTTTTGATAGATATGGAGTTAAGACAGATGTAGGTTGTTGTGGGTTGCGGTCATACACAATTTGTTGAACATCTAGTTATTTGATCATTTTAAATATCATCAATATGTCTAAGATTAATTTGGTCAATTTAATTTTAACTTTGTTTAGTTACATCAATTTGTTGTGATGAGAAAATTTATCGAACATGATTTATTTTGATAATTTTAAATATGATCAATATGTCTAAGATTAATTTGGTCAATTTAATTTTAACTTTTCTTAGTTACCCTAGTTTATTGAGATGAGAGAGATTATTTTAACTGTTCTTATTTACCCTAGTTTATTGAGATGAGAGAGACTCTTAGTAACGTGGATGATGAAAAATGATGAAATACAAATTTTAAGTGCAAAGTGACGATGTAACAACAAATATGGAGGGAGAGTGTGTATATTTGGGGGATGATATGGAGAGATAAAGAAGGAGAGACAATGGGAGATAGAGGCTACATGGAAATCAATGGACAATATTAATCTAATTACTCTGAAATTAACGGACATCATACATCTAGTTCCATCAAATAAAAAATTAGCATCTACAAGAAAATCAATTCATATAGTGAAAACAATCAAATAGGATTAGAAATAAACATTACACTAAAATCAATGCATCTAGTGCAAACAATCATATAGGATTAGAAATCAACAACTACACTAAAATCAATGCATCGACTACAAGAAATCACACAAGATTAGGAATCAATATCTACATTGAAACCAATGCATTGAGGGCAAGCAATAAAATAGGAGTAGAAATCAACCTCTACATTGAAATCAATGCCTAGTGTAAGGTATTAAATAGGATTAGAAATTGACATCTACACTGAAATAATTGCATCTAGAGAAAGTGATAAAATACAATTAAAAATCAATATCTACACTGAAACCAATACATCTAGTGAAATCAATCAAACATGAACAGAAATCCACATCTACACTAAAATCAATGCATCTAGTGCAAGAGATCAAATAGGATTATAAATCAACTACCCTAAAATCAATATATATATATATATATATATATATAAATATATATATATATAATATATATATATATATTATTTCTAGTGAAAAACCAAAATATTCATTTCTTTCTAGATTCAACCTATATGTCTATATTCATCCCTCTGTGTCTCTTTATTCTTCCCTCCCTCTATCCTTGTCTATCTCTCACTAACTCTCTCATCCGTCTCTCTCTCCACATCTCCCTCCCTTTCTCTATATTTCTCTTATTCCCTCTTCCACCTGCCATCAATATCTATACCTCCCTCCATATCTCTACATCTTTCTTCCCCTTAAAAATAAATCTCTCTCTCCCCTCTCTCTCCTCTCTCTCTTCCTTCCTCTCTCTCCCTTTCTTTCCCATCTCCCTCTGTCTCCCCAACCATCACCCTCTCTTTTTCCACCCTCTAACTCTGTCACTATCTCCCTCTCCCTCTCTCACCCTTTCATATCTATGTATCCTTGTCTCTTTCTTCTCCTTATTTCCATATATCTCTCTACCCTTCAACTCTGTCATTGTATCCATCTCTCTCTCCTTCTTTCTTGCCCCCCTCCCCCCCTCCATATCTATGTCTCTCTCTTCCCCTTATTTCCCTATCTTTATCCTATCCTTTATCTCCCTCCCTTGTCTCCTCTCTCCCTCATTCCATCTTCATATCTACCTTATCACTCCCTATTTGTATCTACCTCTCTCTATGAATGTCTTTGTTCTCCCCTCGTCTCTTTCTCCCTCCAAATCCATCTCTCCCTCCCTCTCTCCTCCATCCTCTCTCTCTTCCTCTCTCTCCATGTCTATCCCATCTCCACGTCTCTCTCACCCACTCTATTCCCCCTCCATCTCATGATCTCTCTCTCTTAAATATGATCCCATTGTATTTTATTCAAGAAAGTATTTAAATTTGAAAAAACATAATTGGCTGTCAAATATTAAACCTATATTTTGGATCAATCATGTCAAAGAAAATACAATAATAAAAAACTTAAAAGAATCTTACACTATCTTTCCTCTATCATTGTTAGTCACTTTTCTCTCTCTTTTCTTGGATATTTGGTTAAAACGGATATATCCTAGCTGTATATATAAAATATTGTTATTTTTAATTTATTAAAACCTCGATTTAATCTGGGATATTTGGTTAAAATTCATCTATCCTAGTTGTACATATAAAAATATTCTTATTTGTAATTTATTAAAACCTCGATTTAATCTTGTGGAAATATTTTTAGTAGTGATGAGGATGGAGGGTTTAGATATACCTCAAAGGTAATTATAACCTTTTTGATTATATTTAATTAGGAAATGTTATAAAATTGAATAATAATAAAAAATTATATGTAAAATATTTTGATTTTAAAATAAGTCATGGCTTTTAGGCATGTGGTATTGATAATCCAATCACCATGGTATTGTTCCACGGTATTGTAACAAAATAATTAAAAGCATAGATCCATAACATAATAACTAAAATCCTAGATGGCCCATGGTATTGATAAGCCATGATATTATGATTTTTTTCCCTCCTCTCCCTCTCTCCCTCATCCTATCTCCTCTCCTTCTCTCCTTCCTCCTCTCTATATTTCTCTGATGGGTATTAGGCCACAGTATTGTAAGAAAACACATTTAGAATTTACTAATATCCATGGTATTATTCATGATTAAAATTCTTATTACAATGTAAATATTACTTTTTTATCAACTTATTAATTCAATTTAAATATGGTTATGAAATTGTTATTTTAATTGCCCATAGGGTTTGGTCTTGTGGTTAGCGAATGGTCTGCTAAGTAATTCATGTAGTTGTGCAGGTCATGGGTTTAAGTCTTGTCTTACCCTAAGGTGTTGTTACTTGCGCGCTGGGCAGTTCCTCCTAGATGTTATTCGACCCTGTGTGTCACACCCCCAAGCCGGCAGTAGTCTTCCAACCGTGCTAGGCGAGGTGCGGCACCACCGAATGCTTTATTTTCACGAATACTTGTGTTCGTGGACTACGCCTAACCACTTATCCTACTTAGTCCGTGTTTTGCAAACAAGTAATTATTAATGTTCCTTTATACCAATGAATACCCATACACATTCATTAACATGAGCAATTATACATGAACAACACAATTGCATAGTATAAAGGGAGGGGAAACTCCCTGAACAACTAGTCTACTGGACTAATATATTATACAGCTTTAGAAAGTTACAATGCTTCACAAGTATACTTGGAAACCCCAAGTTTCATACTTAGCCAATTTTACAACATCATCACACCTTCGTGTGATAGCCAAGATTTCCTTGCACAAGGCGGGCAGGCGGGCCCTCACATGAGCTGCCTTCTGCACTTCACAACCGAACCTTGTCTTCGTTGACGATGGGCACTTCACCAAAAACTAATCATTGCCATTCCATATGGGGGGAACAACGGAATTGACCCACCAACCTCCTATTTGTAGATAAGGTGCTCTTCCACTGAGCTACCACCTTTTAAAGAATTATGCTTTGAAACTTTATAAATTGTAAATTCTACAACTTTCAATAAATCATAAAACTTTGTAAAGCCTTGGAAAATTTGTAACTAAACAAACAAAATAGCATCAAATTTATAGGTCCCTATTTAAAGGTTATGGAAGTTATGAAAAGTGGGTGGAAGGAAAATTATTTGAGTGTAAAATATTCAATATATTTAGTTGAATACTAAATTAGAAGTAAACTTTGAAGACATTGATAGTGTATAAATGACCTATTATTATGAAACCTAAAATCTGCAATTACACTAAAGATAGATTTTTCACCTTGTGAATCATGTCAATTTTTTGGGATAGCATAAAGATTTGCCTCTAAAAGATTGATTTGCGTGTAAAAAAGAAGAAACAGTGAGCACATATGATGCAATTATAAATAATGAGTTCCGTGTTTGAATCCTATTGAGTATGGGTTCTAGAAAACTGATTGGCAGTGCTTTTCATTATTAATTAATTCAAGATGTTAAAGTACAATTATTAATAACAATGATCCTAAAATGTAACCACTAAACTTATGTTAAAATTGTAAGCACAAAGTTTGCCTAATATTTTGTACACCAACAAAATATTCAAGGGCCATTCAAACACTTCCACATCCACAACATGCAGGAGTCTCCAAAGATGCAATTCCATGCATACAAACAAATAAATCTCTACCTCTCAATGATAACTATGTTTGACGATAAATAATTCAACTAGAAAAGGGGTGTCAAGACAAAAACCTCAAAGAAAAAATAACTACACAATACAAAAATACGCTTCATTCCCCCTCTGCCTTTATAGAATAGATTTAGGGGAATAAAAAAAAGATCTATATAGAATAGGACTAGAAATTACCCGTAAAGGTGCAAAGGTACATTGAAGGATTCAAATGTGTCTGCCCATACCAAGCTTGCAGAGAGACACGTTTGATCTAATTACGTTGTTCTGTCTCCATGTAGCTAAAAAAGGCTAAATTCTCTTTAGAAGAATTTGTCGCAAACTCTTCCATTAGCATGAATCTTTTCTTTTCTAAGAAGAGGATATGCTCTGGTTCATGAATTCATGTTTCCCAAAATGTTTTGGATGCTTTAATAGTTTCACTAGAAACATGTAAAAATCCTATCCATAATGCTAAAGGTAAAGTTTGTCCTGAGTTGTTTGTTGGCCAAAAACAAAATTCAAGTTCAACCCAAGTTGCATATTGACCAAAAACAAGCCTTGCATCGGTTAATGAGGGAAATAATTTTTTTTTACATCTAAACCATTCATTATCTCTTAGAATGATTATTGGTTTGTTTCATGATCTATTATGTTTACTTCATAAGATCAATGACTGCACCATGTTGTTTTCTATAACAAATTCTTGTAGAATACATGCCTCAATCTCATCATGAAATATAAGAGGATATCTAATGTTCGATAATTTGTCTACTCTCCACAAAGTATAAGTGCTCTTTTTCTTTTATAATAACTATTTATTGGAAGCTTCTAATTGGAGCTCTACATTTTTGATGTTCTTGGAACTTTATAAATGCTAGAAATTCCATGGAAGAACGAAATGTTAGATCACTACAATGCAACTAAAAAAAAATATTAAAATACAAAATGGCAACTAATGGTACTAATGTATCTAAGATCATGATGGATAAGGAAAAAAGATTTGGTTGATTGATGGAAGAATCATTGTATATGTGGTCCTATTTTCTGAATAAAATACTGAGTGCAAAGTTATTCCAATTACTGTCATAGATCTTGTGGTATTTTCTTCACTAGTGGATATATCGTTTCATGTGACTATGTTGATACTGGGATCATCTTCACAAGGCTCGGACCTCATCATCTGAATATTTTGCGTTGGTTGTTGTTTCTTCTTCTCCTACATATTCGGTATTAGTACTAGGCAATCTTACTATAACATAATCAAATTTTGGACAGTATTGAAAAGAAGGGTGAGTTAGATTTTGATAGTCGCATGCAAAGTGTGTTGGTCCTCCACAACTGTAGAAAATAACATGTCCCTAACCTCTTCCAGATCCTCCTCCTCCTCTTCTTCCTCACCCTTGGAATCCTCCGCGAGCCATAGGTAGGCCTTTATCGTTCTGTGTGCAGTTTCTAGCCTTCATTCTATACAGTGGAGTCCATTCCATCATTAACTCATATATTCGACAATCCCTTTCATCATGACCAACAAAATTAAAATATTTACAAAAGAGTTATTAGGGCACTGTACAAACTTCTATAATAGAGAACAATTATCTGGAAAACGTTGTCATGACACTTGGAATATCTTACACCAAGCACTTCCACCAGTGCTTGATCTGGTGGAAGATTATGGCTTCAGAGGGTTGAGAGCCCCCATAGATATATATCCTAGAATACAGGGCACTGATCTTTATGATGACCTTTAGTCTTACACTTTGTGCACCAAACTTCAAAATGTGTTTCCGACTTAACCTCCTATCCCTTCTTCAGATCTTGCAACACTATATGTAGGCTTGCTAACTATTACTGAATCTATACAACTCCTATAATTGTTTTGTGGATCAGAGAGTCTTCTAGCTTCATCATGATCTCCAATGCTTTTGTCTGAGACCTAATCTTCTGTTGAGATAACGAAAATCTTAAGTGAGGTAATAGTGATGCTATGTACCAGTCCCTATGTTTTCCATCTCAAATCTGAAGATTAGCTTGGTTTTGTTTTCAAACCAACTCACAAAAAGATAGAAAAGATAGATGAATTCCTTAGAAATAAGCCTCTTAGAGGGGGCAACCTCCTTTACATTACACAAATGAACAATTCTTAGATGATACAAATGACAATATCTCCTTTATATATATAGGAGTCTAAGGGGTCATACTACAATCAAAGCCGACATAATAATAATAATGTAAGGGCATAATAATAATAATAGTGGAATTCTATGGGGCACAATAATAACAATATGGGGACTACATGGGTACAACGATATAATAAGGGGGTTGTACTAATAACAAAAAGTGTTGTCTTCAATGCTTGAGTAGTTCTTGATGCTTCTATATAAAATTCTTGTCCTCCCACGTGGAATATTCAATGGGTAAGTTCCTCCACTTGATGAGATACAATGAAATTGATTGATTTTGTAGCTGTTGGGTTATTTTTTCTGTGACTGCTCCAGGTTCCAATATAATTTTTCCTTCCTCTTCAACTTATGGAAATATTGTTTGAATTGGGATATTCTGCAACTTTTGAATTAGTGGCCACACTTCTTCTTCCTTCTTCCATTCATCCCCTGCTTAGTTTATCCAATCTAGTTGGTTAATAGAAATAGCACAAAACAATGCTTCCACACCCTCATCCTTTCTTAAGAGTGCACCTGCAACAAAAATTTTCTTCCCTTTTCTGTAGATGATGTCAAAGTCATAACCGAACATATTTGTGACCCATATTTCATATTCTTCTAAAGATAATATTTTTTTTGAAAGGTATTTAAGACTATCATGAACTATTTTTACCTTGAAGTGTCTTCCCATTGGGCAAGGTCACCATTTCTTAAGTGCATGTAGTATTTCCAACATTTCCTTCTCATAAATAACTTTCTTGAGATTTAGCCATAAAAATACCCAATCACCTACAACAAAACTTTTTTCGTTGTGATGTTGATCTATATGTTGTTTCATTCGATTATGCACCAAAGTGTCATTATCATTTAAAAGTTGCAAAGCTTGTTGTTGATGCTCAATGTGATCTTTCACCACTTGAACCTTTTTCTTCTTGATATGTCATTCTATCTTGAGAGTTTGAGGAGTGCTAATTTCTTCCAATCCTTTACAAGATATGATCAGATTCATTTCTCTATTCTCGATGTCATCTGTCACTTCATGAACATTTTTGTTCAAAATATGTCCTTCTATATTGATAGTTTGGGGAGTGGTAATTTCATCCAATGCATTACAAGATATGGTTGGATTCATTTCTTCTTTCTTGATGTGCTCTTTCACTTCTTGAACCTTTTTCTTCTTAATATGTCCTTTTATATTGAGAGTTTGAGGAGTGGTAATTCTTGCCAATGCTTTACAAGATATGGTCAGATTAATTTCCTCTTTATCTAGTGTTGGGTCTTGGCGTATATCATCTTCTTTTGATATTTCTTGATTCTTTTCTTCCTCATATTCATACTCTATGTAAAATAATTTCTTCTCAGCACAGTTATATCCTTTAGTGCATTTTCTATCACAATTGTAACAAAGCCCTTTTTCTCTTTTTTCTTCCAATTGTTGTGGTGTAAGCCTTGTAAGTTGTGGAAGGATAGGAGAAGAAACACTTCAATAATTATAGTCGTGAGTGGTGGGATTCCTTGTTTCCATAATTTCGCTTCAATTTCTCTTGCCCACATGAATGCCTTCTCCAATGAATTAGGTTCCCAAAGATGAACCTCATGTTGAATGCTATCCTTTAAAGTACCTATGAAGTCATCAACCGTTTGCTTCTCTGGAATATCACTTACCCTTTTATTCAATTTTTGAAACTCCTCAATGTTCTTTTCCATTGAACACTTTTTTTTGAGATTTATCAATTGGCTAAAGAAGATGTTTCCCTTTTTATCCTCATAATGTGCTATCATTTCCTTCGTGAAAATTGATCATGTAACAAGGGGTTTACGAAAACAAATCCCTTTATACCATAAAAATTGATCCAGTTCTAAATATGATGATGCAATATGTACCTTTTGTAGCAGTTGCACCTCATGTAGATCAAAATATTGCTCCATTTGTAGTATCCAATTTACTGGATCCTTGCCATCAAACTTCCTCATATCACCTTTTATTGATTTTAGGAGCTCAATGCTAAAATGACTATAACTCTGTAATTTCGGCACTTCGAGTTTTGAAATCACTACATGCACTAGCCCTCCGTGTCCTCTTTCCAATGCCACCAATCTGATTGAAATTGCATTCTCCAATAAAGATTTATGCACAATCTCCCAAGATGACCTGATTATATACCTTTTTAGAAGAGAGAACTTGTATGAAGTGCCATGTGTCACTGTTTTGACCTTTGGATCTAAAAAATATATACACGAAACTACAATATGTTCTCTTTCTGTAACTTCTTATGAAACTTCAATCTGATGCTTAGAGAAACAATTATGCTGATTTTCCCAAGGTGGTCTATTTGGAATGTAATTCGGGGGTCTACAAAATCCTGAATTCCTCATTCTATATCTCTGAAACTATAGCGAGATAGGATCTTAAATTTGGAGCTAAGGCTCAGACTGACTTCGCCTTAAATGGGTTTTTGATTTACCTTCTGAAACTTTGTAGCGAAAGCGTTATAGTGAAAATTCCACAATGGCCTATTTGTAGAAGTGAATCCTTAGAATCCAAAGCTCTGATACCAAATGTTGTGAAACTAGCTCACAAAATGATAGAAAAGATAGATGAATGCCTTAGAAATAATCCGCTTTCAGGTGGCAAACTCCTTTACATTACACAAATGAACAATTCTTGGATGATACAAATAACATGATATCCTTTCTATATAGAGTCTAAGGGGTCATAATATAATCAGAGTCAACATAACAATAATAACGTAAGGGCATAATAATAACAATTGTGGGCTTCTATGGGGCACAATAACAATAATATGGGGACTACATGGGTACAAAGATATAATAATGGGGTTGTGCTAATAACAATAAGGGGTTACACCAGTAGTATAGGGGCCTAGAAAGCTCAGTAAACAGTTCAGTCACTAATCTATATCCCACGTAGACTCATTAGCCCTCTATTTGATATCCTTTATTTTCATCACACATTGAGCTTCTGACTTCGACTTCCTAAAATTTTCATTCAGCGCATACTTCGTGTTAGCTAACAAAGGAGCAAGATGAGTCATACTATATCTGATGTAGCAGGTAAGCGCTCCATCCTACAATTTTGTAATTTCTTCATGTCATCATCATTGACCTTCTATGCTTTCCACACAACTTCTACGATCAAGCAAAACTGATTGGGGCCATCTAGATATTGACCCCTAAATACATGCATTTCCACTGTATTCGCTATACTGGACAGTAGAGGGGGAGGTATAGGTGGAGGCATAGGTTTATGAGGTAGAGGTAAAGGTGGTGGTGGAGTGGATGGATGTGGAATTCTCAAAGTACCATGATCTACTCACTGCGTCACACCTCTAGGCATACTAGGGCTACTTCTTTCTTCTTCACTTTCAGACTCTGCCAATAAAGCAATGTATTCACTCTTGACAAAGTTATCTAGATCTACTCTTAATCACATTTCACTTTGCGTGATCCACTCCTAGCTCTCTTAAACATTAATGTAAAGGCATACAACAACATTTTAATCCAGGTATTTAGCAATTTCAGGTACTTACCTCTCGAACCTTTGAATTCTCATCATTTAGCTTCGCTATAAGAGATAGATGTATCAATTGAAAATTCAGTGGTGAAACCAACCAAGATACCATCAATCAAGTAATCAACAACCCTTGTAGCCTTATAATCAGATCCTTCAAGATGTTTGAGTAATTCTAGAGTCCGCAGAACAGGATTGTCCTACTTCCAAGTATGTTTGCTATCCGCCAATTTGGACAACCATTCATGTAATTCGCAAGGAACGTTGAAAATAAAACTTCATGTACTTTTGTGTCGAGATACCTTTGTAACCACTTTTCTTTTGATAAGCACGGATGTTGATTCTCTTGAGTTGCAAACTCGTGCAACTTCCAACCTATCCACTTCTCAATTTCTTTCTTAGTTGGTATCCAATTATGCCACAACACACATCTCTTAGATAGAGATTGGTCCTAAAAATGAAACCATTTGTTAGCGAGAGGGGCTTGGACCCATATTGTAGTATACCTGGGGGGCATATTAAAGGGTACAAAGGGAGGTACACAAGGGAGTAATGTAATAATGGGATGGGCCATAGTAATAAATAAAGTTGTTATTTTGTAGCATGTAAGGGACCAAAAGTAGTTAGCAATAATGTAATAAGCCCATTGTGTTAGATATATGGTATTGAGGGAACCTTGGTAATGACCCATGGTATTGTATATATGAGGCCTATATAGAGGCTAGAGACTCCTTATTGAGAGATGTTAAGGAATATTTTTTGGACAAGCTTATGGCTTGTGCAATGTTCTCCTTAAGGAATGATTGTACGGTGTTGCCCTACTTTAACGGTTTGATCAATCAAGTGAAGCCTTTATCTATTTCTATCATAGTATTTTTTGGTTTATTTCCATTTATCATATATTTTTAGGTCAGATCTATAACAGATTGAGAGTTAGTTGCGCTCACCAAAGTAACCCTATGCTACCGGCCCTTTCGGTAACAAATTGCTTAGTGCAAGATGCAATCTCACCCATGGCAGTATTGGGTGATACTAGAACCAGGTTTTTGCATCTAGAAGTTATGTGATGTGACAATATAAAAATAAGCTAGGCTAATAATGACTATTAATGATCTAAACTATTGGAAACCAAGACAATACTAAGTGGGGGG
>APFE031587282.1:0-12685 GCA_000404065.3 Pinus taeda | reverse complement strand
ACAACTATTGGAGGAGAAACAATTATATGCAAAAAGATCCAAACGTTTCTTTGGAGTACAAGAGGTGGAATATCTGGGTCATATTGTATCTCATGAAGGAATTAAGGTAGACCCTAGAAAAATTAAAGCCATTAAGGAATCGAAAATCCCCACATCCATAAAGCATCTGTGAGGATTTCTTGGGTTGAGAGGGTATTATTGCAAGTTTGTTAAGAATTGTGGGAGAATAGTAGCACCTCTAATAAAGATGCATTTTCATGGACTCTAGAAGTAACAAAGGCCTTCGAACATCTTAAAGAGGCAATGTGACAAGCACCAGTCTTAGCTACACTAGACTTCACAAAAACCTTTATTGTGGAATGTGATGCTTTAGGAAATGGAAGTGGTGTTGTTTTAATGCAAGATGAAAGACCCATTTCATTTTAAAGTTGTCCAATCAAGGGAAAGATTTTACACAAAGCTATTTATGAGAAGGAACTGTTGGCAATACCACATGCACTTAAGAAATGGCGACCCTACCTAATGGGAAGACACTTCAAGATAAAAATGGATCATGATAGCCTTAAATACTTTTTAGAACAAGGATTATCCTCTGAAGAGAAACAAAAGTGGGTCACCAAGATGTTGGGTTATGATTTTGAAATTATCTACAAAAAAGGGAAGAAAAATGTGGTGACAGATGCACTCTCAATAAAGGATGAGGATGTGGAAGCATTGTTGTGTGCCATTTCTATTATCCAACTGGATTGGATAAACGAAGCAAGGGAGGAATGGAAGAATGATAAAGAAGGGTGGGCACTTATTCAAAAGTTACAACAAGATTCCAATACATCTGATACATTTAGCTGGCAAAATGGTTCGTTATGGTATAAATATTTCTTATACCTCTGTAAGAATTCCCAACTCAAACAAAAGGTTCTTATTGAATTACACACTTCTCCCTTAGGATGGCACTCATGATTTTTAAAAACTTACCACAAGGTTAAGAAGGAATTTTTTTTGGATGGCCTTAAGTCAGATATTCAAAAGTTTGTGGCAGAATGTTTGGTTTGCCAACAAAATAAAGTTGAAACAATTAAGACCCTAGGTCTATTACAACCTTTATCCATTCCAAGCCAACGTTGGGGGGAGGTTTCAATGGATTTTATCATAGGTTTACCCAAGTCTGAGGGAAAGAGTGCCATCGTGGTGGTAGTTGACAAACTTACCAAGTATGCACACTTTTGTGCATTATCACATCCAATTAAAGCTAGTACATTTTCTACTGCATTTATGGAAACAATTCAAAAACTACATGGAAACCCATAGATTATTGTAAGTGACACAGATCCCATTTTCACTAGAAATTTTTGGAGAGAATTATTTTCTTGCCTCGGTACTTAGTTAGCTCATAGCTCATCTTATCATTCTCAATCCGATGGGTAAACTAAGATAGCAAACAAATGTTTGGAAGGATATCTTTGTTGCTTTGTATCTAATAAAAATACACAATGGGTCAAGTGGTTGCCTTTAAGAGAAAATTCTAAGGTTCAAGCAGTGGAACATCACATCGAGCATCAACAACAAGTCCTCCAACTCTTAAAGGATAACCTCGTGTTAGCGTAGAATAGAATGAAACAACAGGCAGATCAACATCGCAGCGAAATAAGTTTTGATGTAGGAGATTGGGTATTCCTATGGCTACAACGATATAAACAAATGTCCCTCAAGCAAGCTAAGAAGGATAATAAATTATCACCAAAGTATTATGGTCTGTACAAGGTGTTGCAAAAGATTGGTACTATGGCATACAAATTGGAGCTTCGTGCAACTTCTCGAGTGCACCCATTTTTCCATGTTTCATGTTTAAAGAAGGTTATAGGCAACAAGCTCCCAGTTCAAACAATATTTCCAGAACTTGACAAGGAAAAATTATATTGGAGCTAGAAGCGGTCAGGGAAATAAAAACTCGACAGCTATGAAATCGATCAATTTCGGAGTATCTCATCAAGTGGAAGAACTTATCCATTGAAGATTCCACATGGGAGGATGAGAATTTCATACAAAAGCATCTAGAACTACTCAAACATTGAGGACAACACTTTTTTGAAGGAGAATGGAATGTTAGGTCCCTATAATACTAGTGAGTACCCCATTACTATTGTATTTTTATCCCTTATTGATATTGTTATGCCCTTATTGTCCCCATATTGTTATTACTGTGCCCCATAAAATCCCTCCATTGTTATTCTTCTACCTTTATATTATTATTGTTAGGTTGGCTGGGTTATATTGTGACTCCTTAGACTTCTATATATATAAATAAGGTTTTTTCATTTGAATAATCCAAGAATTGTTCATTTTTGTAATGTAAAGGAGGTTGCCCCCTCGAAGAGGTTGAATTCTAAGGTGCTAAAATATCTTTTCTATCTTTTTGTGAGCTGGTTTCATAACATATTTACAGTTGAAAATTAAGGTTGTCAGGGCAGGGAAATCCATAGAATTGAAAATTGTGGAAGCTTTCATAAACTGCTATAAACACTGTGGAGTGAAATTTCAATGATTACTCTATGAGTTTTATTTGCATAATTTTGTATTGGAAGAAGAAATGGAAAAGAATCCCAGCCCTTTTGTGGGGGATATATAATTTCAGGTTTTCATTTCATTTGCTCTTAACCAGTTGAAATGGTTCAAAGACCACGATGGGAAAATGGGTTGGACCTTTGGGTCAGGGGTGAACCGAAAAACCCACTGCAAATGTTGGCCAAACATAGAAGTTTGATGCTAAAGGAAGGAGTAATCCAGGTATTGAGGCCCATTCACAAAGAAATTGTCTAGCAGGGGGTTGAGTATTTTTTCTCTATCATAGACAACTCCTTGGCAACAGCTAAATTCAGATGGAAAGCTTCTAATCGTAATGTACAGGATAGAGAACCATTGAATTAAAAAAACTTTAAATTTTTCATAGATCACTTTGTTACTTATAGCAACCTCATCTTGAGGGAAGGTCCATATTGGTTAGGCTATAGATTTCATAGGCCTATTGTCTGGTATCATGCAGAAGACTATAAAGCTATATATGAATTACCTGAAGGACAGACTAGACACATTTTTGAAACCGTGGCCAAAAATTATGGTTTCAGACCACTTCATGACATTCCTTCCCCAGGGTATTCCTTGACTGCTTTGAGCACAAATTACATGGTTTTCATGAGGGCATGAAAAAGGGTAAGCAGGGGAGTGTGTTGAGTTATGGAAAAGGTATGTATGTCTTACTTATTTCATCATTATTTTCTTTAGTTATATTCCTTTTATATCCTAAAACGATAATATATCAAACGATTATGGTGAAAACGAGGAAATTATCTATTATCACAAATTAGTTGATTGTCGTCCTTCTTCATGCAGGAAAAAGACAAAATGGAACAAATGCAGTCCCTATCCAGGTAAAGGAAAAGGAGAAAATGAAACAATTGTTGTTCCCTAGCCAGGAAACAATGTACAGGCAGCAAGCTAAGGATAGGAGCACACAGTTATGGATAAGAACAAAGGAGATCACAAAAAGACAAGAAGTTAACTGAAGATGGAAGATTGCACGAATCCCTCGGGATCTCTTGATCCTGAGGGATCAATGTTACTATTTTAGCCTTCTTATCGCTTGGCCATTTTAAAAGGCAGCGATTGTAAAAAGAATGGAAGATGGGGGATTATTCAGAAATTACCATTGTATTGTTACTTTGATCATCGACTCTTGTTGTTGAAATAGAGTATGAACTAGCTGCAACTATTTTGCAAATGATTAATATATAATACAGTTGTTGTTCGTTCGATCATACTAAGTTAATCCGGTAGTTTTCACTAGCGGCTAAGGGCCTGGCCCTAGTGGATTCACTTGTTGTTCCTATATCATTCTTCTACAATTTATGTTGAGTGATGGTTTGGTTTGATTTCCATTTATTGTAATCGCATTACTTTGATATTTCGTATTCTCAGACTTACTATGTTTTACATGCTACAAATGTATTGGTTCAAGTTGTTATTTAATTACCTATTTCAATATTTCCTTGTTATGATTTCAGATTTAATCATTTGAGTTCAGCATTCTATTTCCAATTTAGTAATTTAGTTCAGCGTGTTATCTTGAGATTCTCCACTATAAAGAGCATTGGCTACTACTATCTATGCTATCAGACCAATATCTCGGCTATTCATATTAAAAAGTACTTTTAGAATATCAATCAGTTAAAAGAGAAACAAGTTATTGTTACTGTATTCTTGATTGGTACTTGAATGAATGTTTGGTTTGGTTTCGTTAGCAAGTTAAGCTTTATTTTAATTGTAATTTGAAGTCACTAGTTGCATCCATTTACTCTTGTATTTGAAAGCGCTGTGCTACAATTTAGAAGTATTACTCTTGAGTGAATAGCTTCCACACACCATGTACACTCTTGAAATAGAAAGTCTTACCCAGATTGATAACTAATGTGAAGATAATTAGGAGTTAAAAAGAAACCTTTTATACCTCAACACCCTCCTTGTAGCTCAACCTCTTCCTTTAGAAAATTGCACAAATTTGGCCTTCTACCCCCTATTGCTCGTTTGTTCCAGAAGCTATGTAGATCCTGCCTACCTTTCCTTCCTGGAACCCACACAGTCCCTCCCAAAATTTGTGCATTTTTTCTTTCCAACCAAGATAGACCTCGCAGACAGTCATTGTCGACTTGGATTACCCATCTTCATCACTTAGTGACTCTTGTGCAATTTTCATTAGCAGTGCCTCGAGCTATCATCCCGCTTCACAACCTTCCCACCTCTCCAAGTCACCTGTATCCTAAATGGTCATCTGTGTCATGGTAGACCAGGAGGTTTTGGATTTGATGTAGTCTCATCATGAGTGATCACATGTACAGATACATCGATGAAAATGGCAAGATGATGAATGGGATGAGTGAAGGGAGCACATGCAGAAGGATAGGTTTACCAATGGAAGAATGAGTGATGCATGCAAAGATATGTGCTTGCGAACTAATGATCATGCAAAGATATCTTCACAGATGGACGAATGAGGAAACATGAGATATGTGCTCACGAATGGACAAACGAATGAACATGCACCTTTCGCGAACAGATGAGCCTGTCAACCCTTACAACATGCAAGCAAGGAGCAAAATGCCTAAGCATGATCAAGCGAACCAAACACCATCAAAGACTCTATGCACTTCACCGTGTGGAGGTGAAGATGTGATACACCATGAAGACATCCATCACCAAAAAAAATTGTAGCTCGATATGCACTCCAACAATAGCACAAATGTAGCAGTACTGTCATGTCGAGTCATGTCATGAGTCATGTCACCCACACCTCCACTATGGGCTATGTTGTCAATCAATTTAATGTAACATGGAAGTCCAAGAGACCCACTTGTTGTACAAAGAATCATGTGAAGTCAAAAAGTCATGGAAGTCAAACTATCATGAGGGTAGTCGAACAACCACAAGGGTCAGCTTTCACCATTGGCTATCAATAACCTGTCATTTTTACATGCAAAGCAGCTTTTCACTTCAACTCCTACCATATATCCAATAGAGTTTGTAATATTTCCTTTGAGGAGTAAGTAGTGGATCCAACACCTCTCACATGGGGTTAGTGATGTATGGTGTAACGATGTGTCTCAGATCTTTCGTTTAATACAAAAGCCTTCTACTAGGCTAGCTCGTTTTCACACATGTATTGTAACTGTTGTAGGAATAATCTTTAACAATTGTGATGAATGTTTCTTTAACCTATTTTCTACATCTGATCTATTTCACTTCTTGTAATACATAATCTATTAATGGAAATGTGTTGTATATGCTTTTTACACTATCTCACCAATGTAGACTACTCCCCCGGACACCAGATAGACCTTTCACATGAAACTTGTTGTAACAACTTTTGCACTCGTTCAAACTCATCCATTGAGTGTGGTATGTGTTATCTTACCTTGTGTATTTTGACTGCTACATTCAAGTGGACTGCTCCTCTAGAAGCTGTGTATGTCCTGTTGTATTGTGTGTTCCTAGTAGTGTTGGGATTGCTCCCAATCAACCTCTAACACACTCTCATCCTCTCCCTCAATAGTGAAAGAACCATTGACACAAGTTACACTTACACTAACCAAGCACGCAAACCTCACTTCTCAAAGATAAAGCAAACACTCTCATGTGCTAACAAGCAAGAGTTGAGGCAAATCTTTAAGGTAATGGCAACAGACCATCGTACTAGATGGGACTCCCACACCAAACGGTGTGAGGTCTAGATGTGAATTCATACCAAGGTGATCCCCTAATTTTGGTGGATCGAGCACCATAAACACTCTGATAATCCATGGTGAGCTCATGGATAGGGATTACAAACTTTGGTGGTGGTGAAAACTGTGGAAAAATTGCTAAAAATGGATTTTTTTCGTAACAAAGATGATCTTTTGGATGGAAAAGTGGCCAAATTATGTGGACGAGGGCTTTTGGACGTGTGGTGGACTTATTTTTCATTCCCCTATGGAAAACATTAGATAGGACCCCTCTCTCTATGTCGATCACAATCCTATAGCAATTCTAGTCAATCCTATTACAGTTCAAGACAATCTTGTAGCGCTTCACGACTAAGGTAGAATTGAGTGAGATTGGTTTTTGGAGGATGGAGGAACCTTGGGAGATGGATGGAATGATGAAGAAAATGGATAGAACCAACTTGGGAGGTGGATAAGTGGAATATGGAGGACGCTCCCTTTGACTGCTATCCGTTTGACCATGAATGGAACCTTGCAAAAAAACATGTTAATAGAACTAATGTAAGGGCTCCCTTGCTTCTGTGTTTCCTTCCCCCCTTTATTTTAATTGTTATTATTATTATTATTTTTTTTTCCTCTCTTTTTTGAGACCCGCAGGCTGTCTCTAAAGAGGTTTTCAATATGTAGGCTTCCCTACCCTAGGTGCCTTAAAGGATGTTTCCCCTGGGGATCTTTTAATTTATACTTTTCCCTTTTTTTTTTCTTTGGCTACCTCATAGAGTATTTTAGCCTTATATTTTTCTTCAGGTGCCTCATAGAGGTCTTCAGCAAGGCGCTTTTATTCTTCTTTTCTTTTGTTGATCAAAGACTAAATGAACTGAGAGCTGTGAGGCCCCTGATTACATTCAACTCCTTGCTTATTGAGTTGGTGAAATTATACGTTGACATAGGATTCTTGTACAACTTTAACTGGTAAGCATTAACAATAAATGGAATTCCTCCCTCATCAATTTTTCTTATTTGAACCAATCCATTCTCATAACATTTTTCCACTAGATACTGGGCCATCCACTTTGTCGTTAATTCCCTTCGAAATCCTTGCCAACATGGAATTATATAGAAGAGACCAATCACCCTCTTGTAAGTCTATTTTTAATTTTTTTGTCTTTCCAAATATTCCTCTACATTTGGACTACCTTAGTGTGGATGGGAGCCTAGAATCTAAACTCATACAAATCGTTGAGCTGGAGAAACCTTTCTTGCTGAGCGGTAGTGATGTCTAAATCCAATTGTGTTGCCATACTCAAGATGTTGTATTCAAACTCAATGCATAGAAGTTCCTTCTTTCCACAAACCAACTCAAAATGAGAGAACCCAGTGGTGGTTTTCAATGTGCTATTATATGCCCAAGTGGCCTCTACAAGTAAATCTTCCCAATCTCTCCTACTGCTACTGACAACCTTGGTCAAAATTTTCTCCAACATTCTATTTGTGCCCTCCACATTCCCATTTTCTTGAGGGTGATATGAAATGGAATTCATGTGTTTGAGGTGATTTTTGTCCATGATTCCTTCAATAATATTTGAGTTAAACAAATCTCATTTACCTTTGACCAACTCCCTTGGAGATACATACTTCTCCAAGATGATCTCTCTTAGAAATTCAACCACTTTATGCTCGATTTTTTCCTTTAATACCTTTTCTTCAGCCCACTTTGTCAAGTAATTAATGCACACGATGATATATCTCTTTTTCCCATATGGAGGATCAATGGTTCCAACTAAATCCATGCCCCATTTCTCAAATGGCTCCAGAGTCAATTGAGGTTGCAGGCGCATTTCATCCTTGATTGTAGGCTTGTCCATTCTTTTCACTCATCACATATTGCAGCGTATATTTTTTCATCTTGATGTAGAATGGGCTAGTAGTAGCCCACAGGGTCCATCATGGAATCCTGAGAGGATGTCAAAAACCTCCTCCTCTCTTACACATCTTCTCAAGATCTCAGCTGGCCCCATTTTGAAGAGAGTTCCCCGAATCCAAGTGAAAGGGGCACTTCTTCTAACAATCTTTCTCTTCTCCTTGGTGGATATATTAGGGAACCTCCCAACAACTAAGTAATTAGCTATATCAAAAAACCAAGGAGATAACAACGATATCGAAGATAGGTGTTGAATGGAAGTTTGTCATATACCATCTCCTCATTTCTTGTAGGTAGTCTTAGCCTAGACAAAAAAAAATCGACCACATTATATTCCCATAGCTTGTCAACAATGGTTAGATCAAATTATTGCAATAATAAAAACAATATAATGATTCTAGCATTTACATCAGGTTTATTCAATAAATATTTAGTGGTTGCATGATAAATAAGAAAAAATACTTGATATCCCATTATATAATGCCTAAAAGTATTCAAAGGGTGAACCACATTTAAGAGTTCCTTTTCAATAGTTGCGTGCTTGAGTTTAACCTTAGAGAGTTTCTTGCTAATGAAATATATGGCATAGGAAAAATTGTCTTCCACTTGTCCTAAGGTTCTTCCTACAGATATATCTGATCCATTTGTGTGCATGTGGAAAGGTAATGCCCAATTTGGGCCTCTAAGGATTGGTGCAATGGTCAACTTCTCTTTATGTTCTTCAAATGTCTCTTGTAGTGTATTTGTTCAACAAAAGTTTGAATCATTAATCAACAAACCAAATAGGGGTGAATCCAACTATTGTAGTGCCTACAACACCCTCTAAAATTTTGGCCTATGCTTAATTTTGGATGCTTCCATGGTCTTGATACATTGTTGTCGCAAACATTAAGAGTCATTTCATGTACCCTTTTGAAGTGTTTTGATCCCATTTTCTACATAGGAAAAATCTTGTATGTTTGCATGTAGGATGTCGTATCAAGTGTAAAATCCCATTATGGTGGTTTCAAGGGTCCAAATTTGTGTTTATGAGTTTTCTTGACTATCTAAACACCTGTCACACTCATTCACAAAGTTTTGAGCATTGTCACACAAATATCGACACGGTCATTGTAAAGTGTATCGTAGGTGTCACACTTATTGTAATTGGTAATAAAGAAGTCACACACACGAATATGTATTGTTCATGTGTCATGGGTGAACAATGTTGTTTAGTTGTCAAGTATTCTAAATACTAGATCACAGACAAAGCCTTATAACTTCAAATATTAGTCTCACTCGTTTAGCATTTAACCATTTCGGAAGAGGCTTTCTAATCCTTGAACTTGACTTCTCCCAGTCTTCCTAGACTGCACAATACACATTTATAGTCCTCTAGTTTGACATTGAGCCTTCAATATGCAAAATTCATAGTTCCTATCCCTAGGACTATTGCACTACATAATTCCTGAACCCAAGAACCATCCTTCACCTCCAGAATTCAGTAATCCTCTCAGACAAACTAGCCTTAACTATGCATTATGCAAGAAAAAGCCTCAAGCTCCCACCCTAAGATCCTGAGCTTTGTAATCCCATAATATATCATCCTTCCTTCCTTCTTAGAACTACATAGAAATATCCTAGAGTGGTAATCCCCTTGGACTAACCCATTGAATGCTAAAATTGAACAGACATTGTCCCTTAAACCAGTCTAAATTGTTCATTCCACAGTCTTAGACCCCAAGCCTCAGCCCCCTGGTTGTTGTAACTATGCAATTCGTTGTAACTAAGTCCCCCTTTCCACCCTTCTACCCACTTCTGACTCATTCGTTAATCAAAATGCATCATCTTAGGCTATGAGGTTTTCCAGGTTGATGTGGTCTTTGCATGAGTGAATTGCAGATACAGGTATCTTGTGATTCAATGGCAGGATGATGAAGAAAGGGATGAAGGAGGAGGAAATGCAGAATACATTCTTGTATCTAATCATGCAAGTTTATCTATCAAGGTAAAACAAAGGGACACCAACACGCAACCACAACTCAAGACTTGAGATCATTGAAGATTCCTATCACCAAGCTATGAGGAAGTGGAAGAAAAGAGTATTCTCAAGTAGACATAATTCATAGTTGTAGAAGTGGATTTACATTGCCACATCATTCAAGTAGTTCATAAAATTAGTGGTATATCATGTCTTGGCATGAGTTTTCATATGCCACATCATCATTGTGGACCACGTATATTGTAAATTTCATTGTAAAGTGGAAGTTGTCATGCGGAAAGAGTTATTTTTGTGGACAAAACTAATCTCCCTAGGAGTCTAAGACTCTCTAGTGACAAACAAAACAAGTAAGAGCAATCCTTCTCTAAATATACATTATCCTATGAGAAACCAAGTGTTTTTCGATCTTACCTTAGGTCCAACGCTTGTTGTAGCAGCCTAGCTTCGTTGATCCAGATGAGCTCCTCCTTCACTTTGAAACCTGCATACACTAACAATCAAACGATTACATAACACATGAATATTCCATAAAACAAAGCATATTCAACATATAGACCAAGGAGTATATGAAACAATTCATTAACAACAAATCATTGAGAAGAATGGACTTATTTGTATTAAGGAAACAAAAAAGAAACCATTACAACCTGAGCCTTGGTGTTGTGCAAGTTCCTCCCAGGGTCCAGCAAGAGTTTTCCTCTACTTTGACAAGCTCACCCACTTCCAAATGAACTAGAAAGGATGGTAATCTCTCCTCATAAGTTTACAATGGAAGTCCTAATTCCAGCAGCATCTACCCTTTGGAACGTTCAGCTTTTAACCTCCGCTCCTCTGGCCCAAGGCTTGTATTTATAGTGTTCTAGAGGAAGTTATTCAGTTCCAACATCAATGGGATACTCCCTCTTTTGGATGGGGTAGCTCCTCTCTTGATGGGATAAGTTCCTCTATCATAGGGATGGATGAACCATCTGGAGGCGCTCAATACACGTCAAACACTCTTCTAGAAGGCTCTAGAAGTGACCACAAGTAACTTTTTTAAGATGAAACTCGCGCCTTTTGACCTTTACAGGGGTACGCACCCATCCTTTATCTTACAGAGCGTACAAGTACGCAGGTACAATGAGTTTGGGATGCGTACACACAGGCAAGGTAGAGAGAACTTGCGTACCCAGAGATAAACATATTTTTAGTGACTTCCTCTCTTTTTTGAAGCTTGACATGAAGAGCAGAGGTATTAGGCTTGACGAGGAGGATAATATGACTATTGATGGAGCCATATTAACTACAGATAGTCATGGTGACAAATTTCAGTGTAACAGATTTCCCCCTAATGTACGAAGCCTGTAATAGATAAGGGTTTTATATCATATAGGAAGGGTGAAGTACTTTATCATTTCGAGGATTATCTCGTGGAGAGCCCGGTCAAAACCTGCAATTTTCAACACAAAATACATGTATAAGATCATATCGTCGCTAAGGTAGGCATTCCCATACTCAGATCAAAAACTTTAACTAACAGACTAACTACTCTGATACAGGAATGATTTCATAATACAACATAATTATAGACTCGTGTAGACACAGTATGGGTGCAGCCATCTATTTATGATTGGTCTACAACATAATGAATACAAAACTCCTCGCAGCCTGGATGGTGGAAACTAGATCCAGGGTCTTCATCTCTACTTCCCCGAATTGGTACGATTCTAGCCATGTGAATAAATGAGTCGATGTCGAACATGGTAGAAACCACTTTATTACCAATCAATGATGAAAATTGTTAACAAGCATGAGAGAGACCACCAGTAATGTCAATGGTTCTCAAAGTACCCAGCACAATCCATGATATGTGAATGAATGAGTCGATGTCGAACATTTCATGGAATCCTTCGATCGTAAGTCAATGATGAAAAATGATGTCGAAGGCGAGAAAACTGCCATTGATGCATGCAGACTCCAAGGTACTAACAATTTCTAAGTCAACTCTCCAGATAATGTGCTGATGTCGATAGAAAGCGACCCGTCGTAGGCAAGCCCACAACACGAAATCATAGTTCAAGTGAAGAAATGTTGCTGCAAGGACTGACTCAATGATGACACAATGAATGATAGGTATTTTGCGGTTGAATGTTTTGTTTCAGACCTCTTGAACACATAATCACACAACAGATGGTTTGGCGACGAATGACTCAAAGTCGACTCCCATAACCCGGATAAAGATGTCAAATGATCTTGGTCAACTGTGAGACAAGGGATTTCCCAACCCAGGTGAATGAATAAGTGTCGTGTCCAAGAGTGGTAGTAAGGTTTTATTTCTGAGACAAAAGGATATCAAATAGGCTCATTCTTCCCATTTTTCCCCCACCATTTCTGGCAAGTACCTCTTTATTTTTTTATAAGCTTGAGGAGGATAACATGTGCTTGTTTGTAAGCTCATCCTTTGGATGAGTCCAACTTAGTTTTTGATGCGAACCCTAAGAAGGAGTGGTCCATTCCTGTTTGTAATAGAACAGGTCCTTTACTGTGAAATTTTAA
>APFE031587276.1:3685-54893 GCA_000404065.3 Pinus taeda | reverse complement strand
GAGCGGTGAAGGCTCACTTGGCCGGATTGGCCAGGGTTTTGGCCAAGGATAATGAAATTTCATTATGATTGGGTTTTTCCCCGAATTTGGGGTTTTCCCGGATAACCATGTGTATTTATGTGTTTATGGTTATTGCTGGTTAATTTTTATATTTATTTCTCTCAGTAATTCTCAGTAATTAATTTGTGTTCTTGGGTAAATTTCTTAACAATTGGTATCAGAGCCATGGTTGAGGGTTTGGGCTTCGAATGTATGCCTTCAATGAAGGATTTATTTTAGCCCAATGGAAATGGTGTTGCAGAGAGCAGTCCTGTAACAGAGCCATGGCTGATTTCATTCAAGGAGTAGAGCAACTTCGTTTCTGATTTGAAGGAATCAGAGAGGAAAGCATTGCAGGAGTTGAAATGTGAGATCAAGGAAGCAATCACGAAAAATGAATTCAGCAAGCATGAAAATGCGAAATCTGATGGGATCAAGAATTGAACCTGTCACCTGTTGAGAGGATGGATCAAAATCACAGCAGCAGTAAACAAAAAAAAAATAATAATTAATGAAGTCAAAATTATTGCATGTAAATGGGCATACTACTGTAAGACCTGGTAAGGCATGTGTACCCCTTGGTGATCACCGGTAAAGTCTGGGTTAGACCTAGGTGATAGGGGGGGTGTCAGGTTAACAATACCCCGAGTAAAAACTTTGAGGGGGGTAAGAGCTAGAGTGAGCGGGATTGTCTCACTTAGCAGGTTTGGCTGGAGTTAGTCAAAGAACCTCGACTCAAGTTTAAGGGGGGAATTGTTAGGTAAACTTGACTCGGGATAGAGTCAAAGTTGACCAGGTTAAACAGTGATGGTTTTTGGGGCACATGGTATTGTGCACCCATGGTATTCTGCCCGTGGTATTATATGTAATGGAGCCTATAAAAGGCTGGAAGGACTTCATTGTAATGCATGGCCTGGAGGTGAGCGGTGAAGGCTCACTTGGCCGGATTGGCCAGGGTTTTGGCCAAGGATAATGAAATTTCATTATGATTGGGTTTTTCCCCGGATTTGGGGTTTTCCCGGATAAACATGTGTATTTATGTGTTTATGGTTATTGCTGGTTAATTTTATATTTATTCCTCTCAGTAATTAATTTATGTTCTTGGGTAAATTTCTTAACAGTTGTTGATGGGTCTAGTATGAAAATTGGATGAAACATGGCCTTCATATTATGGAGTTGTGATCCAAGTGTATCTAGTCTGAAAATTTATGAAACGTGGTCCGTGGAGGAAGAGTGAAGGTTGTAGCCTTCAATAGGCTAGAGCCTATGTACTGGTAAAGATATCGGCCAGTACAAGATCCAGAGCTCCGTAGCTCCCTTCGATTAGCAGCTGGAAAACGAGAGAGGCTTGTAGCCTTTTGTAGGCTGGCACCTACCTACTAGTAAATATATCAGCTAGTACAAGAGCCAGGGGGTTGTAGCTCCCTTCCAGTGGTAGCTGGAGAACGAGAAAATTTTGTAGCCTTCTACAGGTGGGTCCCTACATATTGGTATGAATCTGTGCAGTACAAGATTGTAAACATGTTTTTCTTATATTAAAGGAAGACAGCAGCAAGTGGTTTTTGTCCCGCATTGAGTTTTCACCTTATATCATGGTGTTCATGTGTGTTTCTTATGTGTGATGATCTGTTCTATTTTACTGCACCTGTTTACTGTTTATATGGTTAATGAAGTTTTGATGCACTGATTAAAGATCAACATATGATGAATTAACTAAATCACAAGTTTGCTATATATACTCTAGTTGCATTAAACACAATTGCATGTACACGCGAGTTCCCTTAATTGAAGTAGCGTATATGAATCTGATTATGGAAATGAAAAGTTTACTGATTTGCTAATACTAATTCACCCTCTCCCCCCTCTTAGTATTATTTCCAACAGTTGTCCATCTTTCATTCTTCAAGGGACCATACTAGATGTTGATGAATATCATTATGTATTCTTCGCATCCATTATGCTTATATATACCAAATAATCGTACATAATATTTATGTTCTTAATCAAAACATATCATCAAGCCCATCTATCATGCTACTATGTATTGAGCAACCAAAAAGGAAGAGTTTTGTCTAATCTAGTCTTATCCAAGGCACAAGATGCTGATGAAACCAAGTATAGTTCTACAACGAGCTCTTCCCACAATTTTATAAAGGCGTAAATTTTATTTCCTAATAAAGAGCGCTAAAAATATACATACATGTTCCTTTAGTTTTATCCATTTTTTATGGACTTCAATTTCCTTGAGGATAAGTCTAAGATGAGATTCTTTCAATAAGATAAGAAGTGCTCAATTATATGTTCATGTGGCATCTTGATTATCTTCATTACTGTGACCTTATTTTTATGTTTTCTTTTTCATATTATTATTGTAGAAGTATACTTGTATCATGATAGAAATATTCTCTCACATAGTGAAGAACCTTCATAATTATTATGAAGGATCCTTGCGATCCTTCCTTGCTAGAAGACCTCTTTTATAAAAACATGCTACCAAAAAGTAGCTACTTGAATTGTGGATTTTTGAATGGTCCAAAATATTTTATCTTTTATTAATTATTTCCATCAATGTGTTGCAATAGATGACATAGACTCTAATTATTCCAATGAGTTATGGTTATTTCCATGATTCCATTCTAAAAACCCAAAAATCCTACTAATGTAACTACACATACTGCTCTAACAACCATCTTTTAATAAAACAGAAAACAAAATGTGAGAAAATCATCATACAGGGGGAGTCCTTCAATAATAAGGATCCTTGGGGTCTTCCTCTTCAGCTTCTTTTTAGGTTATTTATTTTCTTTAGTTGTTTTATAGCCACATCTTTCCTTCCTCTTATTGTTTCTACTTTTTTGAGGATGTTTGGGATAATCCCTTTTAAAGTGTCTATATTTAGTGCATGGAAAGTATTTCTCTTTGAACATATATTGGTTTCTTCATAGCTGATTGTTGTTGTTCCCTTGAAAAGGTTCAAACTTTCCAAACTTCCTTTTCTTATTCTTTACTTAGAAAAAAATATTGATACTTTTGATTTCGTTTCTTGTCATATATTGGTTTCAATATTTTCTCTTATATTATAAAAGAATACCATATCTCATGATATTTTGCAATGTCATTTATTGAATAGGTTCTCTTTGTTGGGAACTAAGACGACTCTTTAAAATCAACTTAATCCTACCTTCATTAATCTTATCATCATATGATTCATCTCTTATTTCAATTCTATCAACACAATCTATTCAAAAACATATTCTTAGATTATGAAAGAGTGTACAATGATTTCTATAGAAAAAGTTACATAACACTTATCCTAATTCACTCGTTGCAGAGACAAATGATAAAAACAATTAATTACTACTACAATTACAGTTCTATGAAAGAAGACTATTTTAATTCATCAACCATTTTATCTATTCTTCAACAAACCCTACACATAAGGAAGATCAGTAACTCACACAAATGATTAAAACTTTTACTTCTCAATGATAACTTACAAAATTCACAAACTAAAACCTTACATTCATGTAACATAATCCAATAAGTGATTTTAGAAGATGCATAACAGAATTACAACATACATAATTCAATCGATTATCTATCACGAAAGAAACAACAAGTGAATAGAAACACAACTAACGTGAATGTGGAAAATTAACTAACTAATAATGATACATAACTGATGGTAGAACCTTGAGAAAGTTCAAATTCAGATTATTGTATGCATTATACAGTGAAAAATTAATGATAATAAAAGTTCCTCTATCTTTTCACTTGATGTCTTATATATTACATTAAAAACCTAATATGGATATATAATGAGACTTGACATATTCTCAGGATTGCTCTTTTAACCATAAGATCCTCAAATAGTAATGATCAATTTCCTTTGACTTCATTCTTCGATCACACTCAGGGGTCGAGCTGTAATTTGCCACAAATAAGGCATTGGCTGATCCAAAATATTGCTCCAATATCTCAAGGGAACAAAAATCGTTCAATTAGACTGATCTACATAACAATTTACTCAAATTATAAACTTTTTTATGTCTAAAAGACTCAAACTAACTATATTATCTTCAAATCTCTTTCATTATCCTTTTTCTCTTAAATCATTACAAATTAAGGGAAAATTACTTAAAACCATAATATTTATTTAAAGAAATAGGGAGAAGAATTATAACATTTTCATGGCCCAACATTACCCCACAACTTACATTATTGCACATCCTCATGAAAAGAGATGATTAACATGTACCAAGGTCAAAGAGTAAGTTGGGTAAGAGCATTCACCATATTTCTGAAATCCATTCTTGTTTTGAAGAACCTTGAAAGCATCATTTTATTCTCTTTTAGAAAGTTCATATTCAGCATTTAACCATCTAGTGGATAGTAGATAACAACCATCTGTATCGACACCCAATCCAAGTGGGTCCCTCAAACAGAACCATACGAATATAACGTTGGATCCAATTAATTGTTGTCTGAAAATTTTTGTAATTAAAAGGATCTTTGTTTTTTACCTCATTAGAATATGCCTTCCATCAATGCTGTGCTACCTACAGGGCCTTCTCTTTAATATCTTTGAAATACTCTAGACCTGCTATAAGAACATCTTTATGCGTGGGGGCTAAGGCAGAAACAATCCCAGGTCGTTCCATGTGCACGGTTAGGTTCTCCTCTCACCTAAAGGTCTAAATCGTTATCTCTTCTTTGGAATATGGTGTAGGTCTTATACCATTTGATTTGATTCCTAGCAAAGGATATGAAATCTTGGTATTGTACATCCCTAATAAAAGGACTAGGGTTCTCATTCCTCTGTTCTTCCAAGAAAAAAGTTATGCATGTAAAGTTCACATAAGAAATACCTAACATTATCCTCTCGCTCTAAAAAAAACTTAATAAAATCAGAAACAATAGCAAACTCAAAAGGTTGGCCAGACCATATGGCGTCTACTTTCAGTAATAAATATTGTTCAAGTAGAAAAATGGCATATATTTTAGCTGGAGATCTACAAGGAAATGCATCAGAGTACACAGAGCATATTTCCTTGGTTTGTTCAAAAGCTTTTTGGACCTTCCCTCATAATTTCTCTATTTTGTTTTTCTCCATTCTAAGTTTGGCATGGGTTTCATCTTCAGTAACGACCAATGCTTTGTACTTTTGTAGCAACTCTTGGTGTTCTACCCAAGGTATCACTTTCTCTCGGTATTGTGTCAAAAACTATTTATTCTTTTCTAATTCCCTGTTTAATACTTGGATAGTGGTATCCTTGATCAATTGAGAACAGGGAAGGACTACTTCAGTTTGTGTGGCCCTGTTAATAGTCATTAATAGGTCTATTTGGATATCTGCTTCCAATGTAACCATAGAAGAGTTAATACATGTTTGAATTTCCATAAAATTAATGGAAATATCCTTAGTTTGAACTTCAGCATGGTTAATAGGAATTCCTTCAGTATGAGTTTCTGAATGATTCATGGGAGTTCCCTCAGATTGAGTCTCTGCATGATTAATGGGAGTTCCCTCAATCTGAGTCTCTGCATGATTAATGGGAGTTCCCTAAGTCTGAGTTTCTACATGGCTCAAGAAATTCTCACTTTGGACTCCAATTGTCACAATTTGTATTTTCTTTCTACGACGTCCTCTAGAGTTGTTAAGCCATTCTTTGAGTTGTTTTATCCTTTTTCGTAGTTTCTTATTTTCTTGCTTCAATAGCTTGATTCTCTGCCTATTCCTTCTTTTCAACCCTTCAGTAGGTTCTAAAATTGGTGTTGTAGATAAATATGGAGAAATAGTGACATTTTAGTAAATAGGAGGTACTTCAAAATTTTTAGAATTTTCATCAATCAAAACTGTAGCAATTGAGTTATCTTCAAAATTTTGATTATTAGGGGTCAATGGAATGGTCCCTTCTCTAGAAAAGTTTAGTTCTTTCATAGTTTCAGTCGATTTTTTTGAATGTTCTTGGCTATGCATGCTTGGTGAAGAGGGAAACCTTTTAGTGTTATTAGAATTAGGGGTAGAGGCAGAAAAATTAGCAATTGGTTCAAATGGATTCTCAAAAAAGTCTTCATTCCCTTCAGAAGAAAAGAGGGTTCCCATATTTTCCATGACCTAGATATGTCCTCTTCATAAATTCCAGGTGAGTTAACCTATTTCTCCATAAGGGACTCTTGATATAGCTCATTCTCCGATGCATGCTCAATAGACCCTATTGGCTGCTTTTCTGTGGCCAGTCTTTCAGACCTTCTACGCTTAGCTGACAAAGAAAATAGGAAAGAGGCTACCCTCTTCTCAGCTCTAGTCAAGTTCTGCAACACTAGGGTTTGACTATCACTTTCCTCACTTGGCTAATTGTTGACTCTTTCAAGGCAAACATTTTATGTGTTTGGCTGAATGTTTTCCCTATCAGGCTGAGTATTTTCTTCCTCACAAATTTCTTCCACAAATGGCAGGTCATTAGGTCCCAAAAAATTGTCCCATCTTAGTTGTGATAATGACAATTCCCTACTAGCTATCAATTTGATTAAACAATTGTGACTCACTATAACACATAGGTGTTTAGCTCTACCCAATCTACCTGTAGATTCATGTAAAAAGAAACAAAAAGAAAGGCATGTTTAAGACTATTTTATGTTTTAAAGAAGCCAATAGTTTGAGATGGCATGGTCTTACCACATCATGGAGGTTGTCACATGTAATGTACCTCTTGATTATGTATGAAATATCCTACCATGGTTCTCCAAATGAAGTGGGGTGGAATCCTTTTCCTTTGCAGACCAATTCTTCATGAGGGTTTGTAAACAATTCCATAGCACTTTGGAGTCTGGTATGACTATCTATCCATTTCTCTCCTTCCGTGGAGAGACTTGTAACTTCGGCCAGGATCATTTCATTGACTGGTATCCACTTGCATTTAACTGTTGTGACTTCATTACGCAAATTCTATAAAAATTCTACAGCTACAGTGTTATGAAATCCCTGTAATCGGCTGAAATATTCAAGCCAACTGACCCTCTCTAAGATTCTTCAGGCTTGCTCAGTCACCTATAGTGTAACAGACTCATTTTATATGGAATTACACCCCATTGTTTCTGGTTTTGAAGAGATTTATTGAAAGAAACTATATACAAAGTTGTTTCAATTTGGAATTATTCTAATAGAATGGGCAATATGGCAAAGTAACATTGTCCAGTGTGCTTTTATGTGACAAAACTTGTCATATTTGTTAATTGTTCCTAGTCATGTCATGCACGTGCTATGCCTTACCTCCTACCATTAAGAAAGGTCGACCAGAACTGGGAAAGTTATGGAAATTAAATGTTCACACAGAAGAAGTCATTATCGTGAAGGGGAATGGTCAAATTGGGCATAACGAAATGGAAGAGTTAATTGATAGTCATAAATGCGTGGATTGCTAACATACAATAATCATTAGGAACTTTTAAAAGGGATAATTATAATGGTATACCATGTGTAAAAATATTTCCTTAATAAATAACCTTTGAAGATCATAAAAACATATATTTGGTGACATTTCCCTATAAGTAAAATGCATATTACAAAGGTTTGAAGGTTTAGAATTTGTTCATGTCATAGTTAATATACCACCTCTAGTTGTTTTTACAAATATAAATGTAAATATCGATGATGGTGATCTCTTTATTAAGAAAAAGGAGGTCTAATGACATAATGATGATAGGGAAATTCAAGATATATTCGAATGCCAGAGGTAGAGCTGTTGCTGCTAGAAAGCATCTATAGCCTCGACAGGGTTTCCTTTTTAACCTGTATAGGAGCCAATGTCCTATGAATGATATATTATATTATTATTTTAAATTATTTTTCTCAAAAGGTCATTGTTCTAGCTTGGTGATCATATAACAACAATGCCACTAACTGGATCATAGCAAAGGTGATGAGACCTCTTTTCCTTTAGACACTAATTTCAAAGGTCATTACACTAGCTTGGTGGCCATAGTTGGAATGTCACTTATGTTATTGTCCTATGATCATGGTACGTTGACTCGTGATGAGAGCCCCCTATCCTTTGAGAACATCTAACTTTAAGTGTCCGATTTTTTAGAACTGATATGTTTATCATTAAGGGTGGCTCATCATCAACTTAAGAGTTTAAGGATGGCGGAAGGAAGAAATAAGATGCCAAATGAAGTATGTATCAGTCCTTTGTTGTGTTAAAAGAGAATCATAATTTTAAGATGTACACTATAGATGAAACTACTATGGTGGTGATAAATGATGAATAGTTTATGGTTCTTTCAGAATACTCCAAATATAAAACAAATATTTAAATTGATAGGATGTGCTAGAGGAAAAGAATATTCTTCATAGCATGTTAGATAAGATGTTATTCTTGACACCATGATAAAGAAAAGATTAATTATTTTTAAGTTCACTTTTAAATATTGTCATCAATTGTCTGGAAAATAGCGACATCTTGGCACGAAGGGAATGAAAATTGTTCCAAATGGAATCAACAATCAAAGGGAACAACAACTATGTCAAAGGCAACAACAATTGTGACAAAGGGGACAAAAATTGCAATAAAGGGAACAACAATTGTGCCCAAGGGACAAACAATTTTGATAAAAGGGATAGCAATCGCCATAAAGGGAACAACAACTGCCTTAAAGTCTTTTAACCCTTTTATCTTATAAAGTAAAGGACAAGTAAAGCATAAGAGAGAAAAAAATAAAATAGGGACTTAATCAACTCTAAAGCAAATATATGTAGTATAAACAAGATCATAAACAAGATCATATTTTTAAATAGATTGAGATGTTGGGTTTCCACCCCAATCAGCTATAATCTAGAATGTAGGATCATTACTTACCTCATGATAGAAAGACTACGTCGTGAGTTGTTGTTTGTAGAGTCATAATCGATGTTCGTTTACTAGAAAAGAGGTACCAGTTTCGTCGATAGTGTTTAGAGTTATGATACCATTATTGTGGAATTCTTTGATTTCATATTGCCCAAGCCACCTTCTCTGTAATTTCCCTAGAAAATCTTGAAGCCTGGAATCATAGCGCAACACCCATTCACCTTTTTGGAATGATTTATTTTTAATCAGTCTATCATTCCATTAAGCTCTTTGTTGTTGTATAATAGTAGTGTGTTCAACAACAAATATATGAGCTTAATCTAATTCATTAAGTTGTTGTAGGCATTGGGTTTGTGCTTCTAAAAATTCTATTCAAATTTCCCTTTCAGTCTTGAGAGTTTTTATTTTGAATTCTATTGGAAAAATTGATTCTTTGTCAAAGACAAGGTGATATGGCGAGTGAATAGTAGTGTTCCACCACGTTGTATGATAAGCCCATAGGGATTCTATAGGCTTGGCTGCTCAATTTTGACGATTTGTGGATACAGTTTTGGTTAGAATTTCCTCAAGGACTTTGTTAGTGCTTTCCACTTCTTTGTTTGCCTGGAGGTGATATGGAGAAGTAAATCTATGCTCAATATGATAGCTCTGAAGGGTGGTCAAAATTTTATGTCCTCTAAATTGTGGCCCTCCATCTGTTATTACTTCCCTTGTTAATATGTATTACACAAATAGTTCGAACATGAAATTAATCATTTCCTCCTCTGTGGCTCTTGGAAAAGTTGCTATTTCGACCCATTTAGTTACGTAATCTATGAAAACCAATATGTACACTTTCTAATTTGATGGTGGGTTGAAGGGGTTGGAAAAATCTAGTGCCCATCTTTCAAATGGTTCCACCACCACTTGCGGTTTCAATGGAATTTCGTCAGCTTGGCTAGGACAACCCTTCCGTTCACAACTATCACAGGCTTGAACATAGTTTTTTGAACCCTTAAATATTGTGGGCCAATAATAGCCCATTTGAAGAACTTTATGTCTAGTCTAGCAGTCTCCAAAGTGTCCTCCACAGGGTTCATGATGGCAGGCCCTTAGAATGTCATAAAATTCATCTTCTCTAATACACCTTCTGATTTGAAAATCAGACCAATGTGGAAAAGATAACCACTAATATAGAAAAAATGTGTGATGCGTTGTATGATGAATTTCCTTTCTCGTGGTGACATATATGTTGGAAACTTCCCTACCATAAAGTAATTTTCCACATCAATGTACCAATGTGTTTTGATTGTTACTATGAATAGGTGTTCGTTTGGAAGTTGGTCATTTACAGGATGATAGTCATCTATCCTAGGTACTCGAGATAGGATACCTTCCACAAAATTTTCTTTTCTTGCTCGATCCTTAATGGTGGTATCAAATTCCTACAACAGCAATAACCATCTAGTAACCTGGCCATTAGTAATGGGTTTATTAGTTAAGTATCTAATAGGAGAGTAATTAGTGTACAAAAAAATTGGATATCCTATTATATAATGTCGAAATTTATTGATAGCATGTATAACAGATAAAAATTCTTTTTCTATTACTGCATAGTTTAACTCGGTGGGAGTGAGGTTTTTTATTATGTAATAGACATCATACGGTTTCTTTTCTTCCTCTTGTCCAAGAACAACGCTTATGATTGTGTTCGATGCATCTGAGGAGATGTGAAAAGGTAGTTCCCAGTTTGGTCCTCTTAACACTGGTGTTGTGGAAACAAATTTCTTGAGATAATTGAATACAACATGACAATTATTAGACCATTCAAATTTGACAATGCCTGTTAAATAATATAAAGGTTTAGCTCTCTTTGAAAAGTGTTATGTAAACCTGCGATAGTACGCTTCATAACTGAGAAAACTACGTACCTCAGTTTGTGTGTGGGGTGTATGTAACTTAACAGTTACCTCAATTTTAGCTAGATTCCCCTGAATCCCTGCAGGAAATATATAGTGCCCTAAAACAATAGCTTCAGTCATCATCATACGACATTTTTCATTTGTTAAACATAATCTAGTAGCAATACATTGTTCAAGGACTATTTCTAAATTTTTCATAGCTTGATCAAAGTCATCCCCAAATGGGGTGAAATCATCCATATAAAACTCAAGTACCACATTGATTAGGTCAGAAAAGATACTGAAGATTTCTCTTTGGAACGTCGCTAGAGCATTGTGCAGTCCAAAGGGTAAAGCTCTGTATGCGAATGTACTCCATGGGCAGGTAAACATGGCTTTATCTTGATCTTCTAGAGAAATCTAAATTTGATTATAACGAATGAAACCATCTAGAAAAGAAAATAATTTATTTCCAGCTAAAAGTATCAAGGACTTGGGCTATGAAAGGAAGGGGCAAATGGTATGTTTGGATGGCTTTATTGAGTTCCCTATAATCTACAAAAATTGTCCACTTTTTGTTTTTCTTAGTGACGACTACTAATGGGGAAATGCACTGGCTATCTGAAATTGGGTATATGATGTTTGCATCCAAAACTTTCTGCCATTCTTGTTTCACAATATCCCTGAGGTGCAGATTCAACCTCTTTGTTGGGTTGTGTTATATTCTTTCCACGACTAGCCCACGTAGTTAACCGAGGTGTTTTGTTGCACTGATTGTGTAGTTGGGGGGGGGGGGTTACAGGGGGTTTGAGGCATACCCGTAATCCCACTTTGTAGGGTTTGGGGCAGCGCCCTAGAAAATTTTGGTTTTCGACCATATGTTAGGTTGGCGGAACCCACCTATGGTTTTGTGCATGATTTTCGCACATGTTTTTTGGACACGATGGTTTTCGGTCCATGGTTTTGGACACAATGGTTTTCGGTCCAGGATTTTGGATGCGATGGTTTTTGGTCCACGGTATTGGATGCTTCAGCATTTATAAATATGTATTGTAACATTGAAAGGAACATAATGAGAAATCAAGCTGGTAGTCCTGGTTTTGGGATCTAGGGGAAAATCTTTGTGTATATGTGTTTTATGTGTTATGCTCTCGGATTGTTTATTTTCTGTGTTTTAGAATTGGTATGTAGGTAATTTCTGTACGGTATTAAAACCTACATTTGGTATCAGAGCCAGGTTTTGGCTTCAAGGGGATGCCTTTATTGCTGAGGGGTTTTGCTCGGGCCTGTGGTAGACCTTGTTCAGTGGGATATTTGTGAGATCAATTCTGGTGGTGAAAGAAGATTACAAGGAATGGAAAGATAGAGATCAAGAAATTTAATGGTCAAAGTTTTGAGTTGTGGAAACTCAAGATGGAGGGTTTGTTGGTGGATAAAGATTAGTGGATCATGGTAGATGCGAGTAGTAAACCAATGGGACTGTCTGATGAAGAATGGAAGAAGTTGGATCGAAAGGAAAAAAGCACAATACTATTGTTTGTCTCAGATTCAGTATTGCTGAATGTATCAAGGGAAGCTACAGCAAAGGGTTTCTGGGACAAGTTAGGGAATTTGTACCAATCTAAGTCTCTAATGAATAAACTGTTCCTGCAGAAAAAGTTGTATAACCTGGGGATGAAAGATGGAGACTTAGTGACAAAACATCTAAATGCATTTAATACTATGGTAAGTCAGTTATTATTTGTTGATATTAAAATTTCAGATGAAGATAAGTGCATCAGTTTGTTGTGTTCTCTACCAGATTCGTGGGATAGTTTGGTTATTGCAATAGGTAATAATGTAACTGCCTTGAAGTTTGATGAACTAGTCTCATCCTTACTGACGGAGGAGATGAGATGGAAAATATGGAGAGCCAGAATGGTGATTCCTTGTCTGTATGAGGACGGTCCTAGAACAAAAACAAAAATAAGTCATTGAGTGGGAGATATAAATCTAGAGGGAGATCTAAATCTACAACAAAACTTGTAAAGGTGGTGTGCTGGAAATGCAGAAAGGAAGGGCACTACAAAAAGGACTGTAAATCTAAAGTTCCTGATAAAGGAAAGGGATCTGATGATGCTCCTTCTCCAGAGGCGAAAACCACCTCAGATGAAGGTGGGGATGTGTACTTCACTTCTTCAAGTACACATGTACACCATGAGGTATGGTTGATTGACTCAAGTGCATCCTTTCACTTCACTCCCCATAGAGAGTGGTTCTACGAGTATGAGAAATATGATGGGGGTGATGTCTTCTTGGGGGATGACAGGAAGGCAAGAATTGTTGGTCGTGGAAAGGTAAAGTTGAAGTTGCAAGGTGGAAGGGTTAGAAAAATTCTAGGTGTTCTGTATATTCCTGCATTAGCCAGAAATCTGATTTCTATAAGCAGACTGGATGATTCAGGTGTAAAAATAGTGTTCAGGAAGGATACCTGCAAAATGGTTCGGGGAGTACTGGTATTGATGCGGGGAGTTCCGATTGGAACTTTGTACAAGCTGTAAGGTAGCTGTGTTATTGATGGGTGCAACAGTTCTATGGTTCCTAAAAGTGGAGTAGAAAATCTAGTGGTCTCTGGAGAAAAGACCATGTTGTGGCATCAAAAGCTTGGACATATTGGAGAGAAGGGCCTTCTAATACTTCAAGGTAAAGGTATGGTAGAAGGTATGAGTAATAGCTCTTTAGATTTTGATTTCTGTGAATATTGTGTATATGGAAGCAGAATCGGGTGAGTTTCCCCTCTTGTAGTAAAAGGGTGAAACAAATATTAGAACTTTTGCACAGTGATGTATTTGGACCTGTGAAGGTTCCATCACTGGGTAAGTCTATGTACTATGTATCATTTATAGATGATTTCTCAAGGAATACATGGATATATTTCCTTCAGAAGAAATCTAAAGCCTTTGCCAGGTTTAAAGAATTTAAGGCTCTCGTGGAAAATCAGACAGAGAATAAGATAAAGTTGTTGAGGAAAGATAATGGTGGAGAGTTTTGCAACAAGGAATTTGAAGAATTCTGTAAGAAGTGTGGTGTAGCACGACAAAAGACTACTCCGTATACACCTTAGAAAAATGGAGTTGAAGGAAGAATGAATAATATGTTGATGGAAAGGGCAAGAAGCATGCTCAGTGGTGCCAAGTTAGGATAGGAATTCTGGGCAGAGGCGGTGGATACTGCATGCTACCTGGTCAATAGGTCACCTTCATCAGCGTTGGAGGATAAGACTCCACAAGAGGTATGGACTGGTAAGAAACCCTCTCTTTCACATCTGAGGGTATTTGGATGTGATGCATATGTACATGTTCCAAAGGAGAAACGAACCAAGTTGGATAGTAAATCTGAAAAGTGCATCTTTATTGGGTATAAGGATGGTTTAAAGGGTTTTAAGCTTTGGAACCCAGTCACACGGAAGGTTGTGTACAGCCAAGATGTGGTGTTCAGAGAGGTAAAGGTAAAATATTTTATTAAACATGAAGTCCAACCAAAGGAACTTGAGAAGATAGAGTTTGAGCTTAAGGAGGAAGACTCGGGCTCTACAGCAGAGGAGGAATCAGAAGATGAAGAGCCACAAACTCCGGTTGTGAGAAGATCAGTTCGAGAAAGAAGACAGCTAGAAAGGTATGGTCCATCTGCTTTCTGTTCAAATTCTGCTTTATCTATTACTGATGATGATCGTAGAACTGTGAAGGAAACAATAGATTTAGACGATGGCAAACTCTGGAAAGAGGCCATGGTTGATGAAATGGTATCTTTGCACAGAAATGAGGCTTGGGATCTAGTGGAGTTACCGACTGGAAGGAAACCCATTGGCAGCAAATGGGTGTTCAAGAAGAAGATAAATGCAGAAGGAAAGGTGGAGAAATACAAAGCTTGGTTGGTAGCAAAAGGTTATTCCCAGGTGTCGGGAATTGATTTTGGTGATATTTTTTCTCATGTTGCCAAGGTAACTTCTATTAGATTACTTTTATCTGTTGCTGTTGCTTTTGATTTTGAGGTAGAACAGATCGATGTGAAGATAACATTTCTTCACGGGGATCTGGAAGAAGAGATCTACATGAAGCAACTTGAAGGTTTTGCGGTGAAGGGTAAGAAAGAACTGGTATGCAAGTTAAAGAAGTTTTTGTATGGGTTAAAACAGTCACCAAGGATGTGGTATCATAAATTTGATAGATTTATACGGGGACTTGGCTTCACCAGAAGAAAAGCAGATCACTATGTGTATTTTAAATTAATTGTGACCATGTTATTTATCTGGTCTTGTATGTGGATGATATGTTGCTGGTTGGAAATGACAAAGAAATTATCCAGGATTTGAAGACCCAATTGTCCTCCAAATTCGACATGAAAGATCTTGGTGCTGCAAACTATATTTTGGGCATGGAAATTAAAAGAGATCGGGCAAGGAGGAAGCTCTGGTTAAACCAGAGGAAGTATGTCGAGAGAATATTGCAGAGGTTTAATACGTAGGATAGTAAACCGGTGAAGGTTCTTATTCATGTAGGTGTGAGGTTATCTGCTGAACAATGTCCCAAGACACAAGAAGAGGAAGAGGACATGTCCCATGATCCATATGCAAGTGCAGTCGGTAGCTTGATGTATGCAATGCTCTGTACTAGACCAAACATTGCACATGCAGTGGGAGTATTGAGCAGGTTTATGTCAAAACCAGAAAAGGAGCATTGGATAGTTGTGAAGTGGGTTTTCAGGTATTTGCGTGGCACTAGTGATTATGGTCTGTGCTACCAAGCAAGACCAGGATTGGACAGAGTGTTGGATATTCATGGCTTTGTTGATGTAAACTGGGCTGGAGATTTGGATCAGAGAAGATTTAAAAGTCGGTATGTGTTTAACCTATTTGGAGGTGCAGTCAGTTGGATGAGTAAGAAACAATCTATAGTGGCACTATCAACTGTAGAGGTAGAATAAATGGTAGCCACTCATGCAAGCAAAGAAGCAGTTTGGTTGCAGAGATTGTGTTCAAGTATGGGGTTATTACAGGGAGCTATAAGGATAGACTGTGACAGCGAAAGTGCAATTTTCTTGGCAAAGAACCCCGCATATCATTCAAAGACGAAGCAAAATGATGTTCAGTATCACTTTGTGAGGGATAAGATAGAAGACAAAAATATGTTGCTGATAAAAGTGGACATTTTGAAGAATACTGTAGATGGATTGACAAAATCTGTGAGCCCTGAGAACCTCTCTTGGTGTAGAGAGACAATGGGCATTTCAGGGCTGGAAAAAAAAATGACTAAGCTATCGTGTGGCCCCCTATGGAAAGAAAACAACAAGTGGGAGAATGTTGGGTTGTGTTATATTCTTTCCACGACTAGCCCATGAAGTTAACCAGGGGGTTAATGGGGGGTGGAGCCCCTCTTCGTTGTGTCGATTGTGTAGCGTGGGGGGGGGGGGGGGGGGGTCACATGGGTTTGAGGCGTAACCGTAACTCCACTTATGGTTGGGCGGATGGTTTTCAGTCCATGGTTTTGGACGTGATGGTTTTCGGTCCATGGTTTTGGATGCGATGGTTTTCGGTCCATGGTCCTGGATGCTTCAGCATGTATAAATATGTATTGTAACATTGAAAGGAACATAATGAAAAATCAAGGTGGTAGTACCAGTTTTGTGATCTAGGGGAAAATCTCTGTGTATATGTGTTTTATGTGTTATGCTGTTACATTGTTTATTTTCTGTGTTTTAGAATTCATATGCAGGTAATTTCTGTATGGGGTTAAAACCTACACTCCTATGGGGCTATCGGATAGGACATAGATCCTTTTTGATATAGATATGATGGGAGCACAACTTCGGGTCAAGACCTTTAATGTCTTAATATTCCCAGGAAAAAGCCTTCTTGTACTTACAAAGAACTTGAATTATTTTATGATGATGATGTTTGTCTAGATCAACATTAATATTAAGTGTTTTTCCTAGTTCTATTTCAATTGGAATGTTGTTATGGATACAAGTTGTTGGAATATGATTGTCATTTAAATTCTTTAAGGGTTCTCCTTGTGGATCATTATCAAGCAGAGTTGTTAGCATTTGGCATCTTGGATTTCTAACAATAGCTGGTTTATTAATGAAGTTGTTGATTACATCATCTTCTAATTGATTTTTAAGTCCTAGAGCTTCATCTAAGGAAAGAGAAGACCACGAATTTTCTTCTTGATATCTTGGTGGGCATAACTGAAGATTTATAGCAGGTGGACTAGGTTGAGAAGGAGGATAAAGAATAATATTTTTGAAAATGTTCCTTTCGCAATCGTCATGTTTCCATTTTGACATCCTATATATTCATTCATCATTGCTAACCATGGTATTCTTAGTATTAACAGATGTCTAGCTAATACTATTCTCGGGCTGGTGATAAGGAAGTCTACAGGATATTCCTAGGAGTCTACAAAGACAATAATGTCTTCCAAAGTTCCTTCTAGCTTGAACACCAACCTATCAGCTAATTCTAGTAGAGTTGAGGTTGGTTTTAAAGTTGTAATACCCAAGACATTACAAGTTTCGTAGGTTAGAAGGATAACTGCTACTTCTAGGTCTACCAATGTGTTTGGAAAAGTATAGCCTTGTATTTGGACAGTCACGACCGGACTTCCTGTGTCTTCATATTTAACAGAAACTTGTTTTCCTACAAGACGGTCGTATATTGTTCCTACAATGTGAAATGTGGGTGGATCTTTCAAGTTTCTCCCGGGATTTTTCCCACATAATTCCTTGGTCATTTTGGCATAAATCAGGATATCTCGTATAGCTTGCTGGAGTGCAATTTTTAGAAAAAGAAAATTCAACTCCGCTATAATATCAAACTTAGCGTAGAGGTTTGGTTTAGTTATATTGAGTCTTTCAGGGAATGGAGGGCAAGTAGTTGTGGTTTTCTTAGATTTCTATTGCTCAACTTTGTTGCCTATTCATTTTGTTTCTGAAATAACCACAGTCGAAGGCTTTTTCATAATTTTTTCTTCTTTATTTTTTCTTGTTCTTGATCATTATGATTTTCTTCAGGAGAAATAATATGTCCAGACCTCAGGCTGAGCTCATTACATCCTAAGGGATTTATTTCATAAATCGAATTTTCAACAATTTTCACGTATTGAATAGGTCTATTGCTCGGGTTAGGATTTGGCTGAGCTGGTAGCCGAGTATGCACCAGAGTTTGAGGATTAGGAGCCAACTTAAAACGATCCTGCAGTGTCAGTTGAGGTCGAGGGTTCGTCCCTATGGGTGGATTTACTAATCCTACAGGGCACTGCCATGTTTGGGGCCACAGTAGATTCTGCACAGTCATATTCGACCATTGTGAGGGATAGGAATTGGTAACTGGGTTCTACCATAATGGGGTAGGGTATTGCAAATTTGGCCATCCTGATCCAGCAAAAGATTGATTCGATCATGATGATGTAGGATATGATTAGGATTGCCAGGTGGGATTGAAGGGTGATTGTCCCTCCCATGTGTTTCCAAGATTCCGTTGTGGAATATACTATCTAGAATAAAACAAGGGGAGATCTTGCATCATACTTGAAGGGCGTGATTTCAATGGTCGATAATGAGTCATCATGTATGCAAGTTCTATTTCCTCCTCGAATTTTATTTAAATACAACTTTTAATCCTCGAAGCAATGGACACTGTTTTGTCGAATGTTCTTTGGTGCAAATAGCATTGGTTCGAACCATGTCAATAGGCCATTCCCTTTCAATGTGTTTCTTTTGGCAACATGAAAAGAATATGGCCAATGCTTGATTTGCCTTTGCTTGCTTCTATTTAGGCTGAAAAACATCTAACTGCATAGTGAGTGTGCCTAAGATGTTAGCTTTAAAATATTCTGACAGATTACCAATTTATGTTCACGTTCCACCACCACATGTGGTCTTACTGATTCGGGTGAGGGGATACCGTATTGTTTCTGGGAAAACTAGTGTCGCTAATTGATCTGCTAGTCCCACTAAGATGGGTAGTTATCTTAGAAACAAACAATTGAAAGTAACCTGTGTTTTCCTTTATGTATGATAGATAAGAGAGAAGCAGAGACCACCAACCTTAATATTTCGCTTGGCTCCTTGCTTGTTTCCTCTATCCTTTTATAGAGCTTGCCACTCCTTTCTCACTTGTCCTGCTTCAAAGAACACCTGTAGAGGCAAAGCAGCAAAACACCATCAAAGCATAGAGATCTATGATACCATAAACAATGCAGAATTAGAAGTACATTAACGATACAATTTCATTCAAAGATACAAGATTTATAAGTGCACAAGTATATGGAGGAAAACTCAAATAACGTTATTGATAGTAGAAGTAGAAGAGAGGATTACAACCCAACGATCTGATCTAGCATCATCCTCCTAGCATGAAAACCCTCTTCACCTCATGAAAAGCAAGATCACCCAACAATACAATGTCTCAAAGAGAAACCAACAACACTTCCTTACAAATTACAAAATCCAGCCTCTGGATCTATAGGATGAGGGATCCATTTATAGATATTTGCAGAGGGGTGATTTAACTTCTAGGCTTTTTATTAGTGTCATTTCACTGATAGTTCTTGGTTCCACTTGGAGATTTCATGATCTCTTACTCATCCCTGGGCGAATTCAAAGAGGCAAGTGTCATATGAGAAGTCTCTAGAAGATTCTCTGGGTTTCCACTTAGCAAACTATCTTTGCCATTTGTCTACTCTCGCCCATCACACCCTAAAAAAGGATCTTTTAGTATGCATTTCACCTGGCCAATGTAACAGCCAGTATGCATCGCACCCTTAGCACTGAGCAGTCTGTATGGTCCAGTTTTGACCAATTCTGAGTGGTTTTTCAAGGAGAACTTATGGGAAATGATGTAATCAGTTGACTTTGATCTTTAAGGGTGTGGAACAACACTTTTAGGGGTTTAAGAGCCCTTGGTTTATCAAAATATGTGATTAGGGTTGCAGTGCCCAAATATGTCTATAACAGTTGCCCCTTAAGGCATGAGGTTGTAAATCTTCTGATGTCGGGAGAAATGCTTTATCATGAGGATCCGAGGTTTTTCAAACTAGAAGGTGACTTGTATAAAATACAATACAATACATTATCTTCACATTATTTTCATGATCTAGCTGAGGCGAGCATTCCCATGCTTAGCTTTATAAATTCATTTTCATGTACATAGGACAGACAACCGTCTGTGTTGCAGATTGGTGATTCTTGTAGAGCCATCATCCCTTGGCTCAGATGATCATCTGTGCAGCTATGGTGTGCATTTGATGTATTTATTTTCCTAAATATATCACAACCCAGATGGATGAAACTAGATCTGAGGTCTTCGAACTCATTCAATCTTCGCCCGATGTACAAGTCGATCCATGTGAAAAGATGTTCTGGAGTCGAACATGGAAAGACATCGCTTGATTACCATACAATGATGTAAGCTGTTAAGAGGCATGCGAGGAATCACCAATAATGATAATGACCCTCAAGGTACTATAGTAAAATTCACGTGGTGCGAATATATGAGTTGATGTCGAACACCACACAAAATCTTTCGGTCGAAGTCCATTGATGTAAACCTGTCGCCAGAAGTGAGAAACTTGCCATTGAGGCATGCAAGCTTTAAAGTACTGAAAGAGTTGTTTCTAAGTCGACTTCTTGGATAATGAGATGATGTCAACAAGAAGTGACTCGTCGTAGGAGGGCCTTGATGTATCTCACATCTATGACACTAAACAAAGCAAATGATCTTTTGGAGGTGAAAACGATCTGATGATACAAGGTTCAGGAATGGCAGTCATGAAAATGGAGAGTGAAGGCATTGTAGTGGATGAGGCGTTAGCTGGGTTGGTGAATTCTCTGAATGGCTTCTCTTGAACATGTTGATGACATTGAAATGGATTGGTAGCGTTAACCCCAAAAGATGGATGGTGTGGAGGACCAATGGTGATATGACCGGTGAATAGAATAATCCAACCCGACTCAATCATGGTGATGGAGTGAAAGTGTCATGTTCAAGAGCGACCTGCTACCAATAAAATTCTTCAAGTTTTCTTCCCTTTTTTCCCCAGTCATTGCTAACCAGTACCTCTTTATTTTTTTCAAGCTTGAGGAGGATAACATATGCTTGTTCTATAATTTTCCCTTCAGGCAAACCTATCACTATGTTTTAGCGAGCCTAGAGACAGTGAAACTCGTTCTTGTCTAGATGGACAAGTTCGTTGCTATTGTTTTAACGAGTTTAATGACAAAGACAACTTGATCCTTTTCATGTTTAGAGAGTTTGAAAAGGGACGAAAAGGAAACTCCAGCAGTTCCTCTTCGTAGCGTAATCCCTTGAGTCCAAAAAATATTAAAATAATACAAAAGGGATGACTTTTCCGATCACTTTAGCGAGCCGAAAAAGACAAGCGCTTGATCTTTTTGTTTGATAATCCCTCAGGTCCAAAAATATTAAAACATAGGAGGGATGGCACTTCCAATCACTTTAGCAAGCTGGAGAGGCCAATTGCTCAACAATCTTTTCATATTTAGCGAGTCTGAAAACAGTTTAAAGTAGACGCTTTATTTGAGGAACGAGTGGTGTTTAGGGTAGCAAACGGGTTCTGGATTAGCTTGGAACCAGTTCTGGGTAATCTTGGAACTTCTCAAAACACGGTAGTGTGAAGAGGGTGGCTAACAAGACCACTTGTTGCAGCTGTTCCTCAAAGTAGTAAACAATCAAGTGGAAGCGTTGATTGGCCAAACTAATGGAAGTGATGCAAAGAACACAACCAAGGTTCGAAAGGTAGATAGAATGGCAATCACAAAGGTTATTTACTAAGGGTGGATTCATTTTTTAATGAGCTTGAATCGGAAGAAACTATGCTTAGCTTCGGTTTCATGTTTACACAAGCTTAAAATGAAAAACTATGCTTGTTATAAGTTCACATGTCCCTAGCATAATGACACAAATCGAGGTGCATGCCCCCCAAGCTTCATTGCATTCAATGCGGTGGTTGGAATGAAGGTTTACTTTCGAGATCTTTGAAAGAATTAACTTGGATTTTATGAGATTGTAATCAAAGACTCGATTTGGAAAGGGAGTTATTTCATTTTTAATGAGGTTGACAGAGTAAAAGAACCATCCTCATAACCCTTGTTTCATTTTGTAATGAAGTTGACACAAGATGAGAACCGTCCTCAGTGACCCATAGTATCAAAATGGTTAGAGTTCTTCTTAATCTTTGATGATGTCGAAGATATCATATGAAAGGTTTCGACTGTGGCCACATCCACCAGATTACTTGGAGGCGGGAGGGCAAAAGTACCTATTAAGGAAGGGTCTTTTAGGAGACCTACTCCAACATTTTGAAGCGATTGAGAACTTCCATGGATCAATGGAATGCTTCCAGTAGCTTGTGAACTGTTGGGGAAAAAGGTTAGTTGGTCAACGATTGTAATTCCACCTTGGAAGGGAAATGCAATCTTTCTGAAATATGTTTACACAACGGAAGCCATAGCATAAATCTAGGGCCTACCCAGTAGGATATTGTAGTCAAGGTTTCCATCAATGACCTCAACTTCAATTTCTACTATCTTGCCCCCCAGTTCAATTTGCAAGTTACTTAAAATCCCATATGGCGTGTATGTTCTTCCATCGAAAGCTTTTAATGTCATTGATGATCGTGACAAGGGTGGCGAGCCTAAAGTTTTCCAGCAACTCATTGACATAATACAGGTAGATGCCCCCTCATCAATAATTGTTCGATGAATAGTTTTGTTGAGGGTTTTTACCCGTATAAGGAAAACGAGTTGGGCCAGTAACTGAGGTTCGTACCCTTTATGGTTGAAGGCCACATGATTGGAATCCGCTGGGTCAATCCCACTTATTGCTGATAACAGAGCCTTCTTTTGGGAGGGGCAATTCTTCAAGACTTCAAGTGTCGACATAGCGGATGGCGATTGAGCCAGATCTTCCACTATGTTATAATTCTGTGCTACTTGGGCACGAGGATTAAATGTCGATTTATGTACTACTCCGTTAGGTGGCTTTATAGTTAATTCAAGAATGATGGGTGGAACAAATTCTAGAGAAGTTGTTGTCGAACTACTGGGTTGATCTGTAGCCTTGTTGTTCGATGACTGTGGATTCCCATAATATTTATTTCTTGTCGATATCAAAGCATCATTTTTCTATTTCGAGATGGATAGCATAAGCACTTGGGATTTGGAAGCATGATTAGTAGCAACCAGGTTAGTTTCTGGGTTTCAAAATAGATCAATTAACACCGCTGAGGTAGTTGAAGTCCTTAAAAATTTCGCAACCTCAACTCGATGTGGACAATCTCTTGTGAAATTATCGTCATTACATATTAAACATGGATAACGAGGTTTCTATTTCTCAGCCGAGTTTTAAGAAGATTTTTCAGGAGTCGAATCTTCCTATTTATTCCTTTTCATCTTGCCCCATGGTTGCTTTGGTTCTTTGCCCTTGTCAGATGACACGTCATTAACCCCTGAGGCAAGAAGTTTGTCATTTGATTTTTTACTAGAAACTGCAAGGGCTTTACTAGATGGAGCCTTTGCGGTTTGCGTACTTGAGGTGCCAATCACGCCATCGCTGGCATGAGAGTCCCTGTTTGATTTAGGAGGGCGAGGAATTGAAAATTCTGGTCTAGGAGCGTCAAGAATTTTGTCATAGGGCGTGCCAGACTGAGTATAGATCAATTCTAAATATTGTGCATGAGCAATGACTTGCTCTTCAGTGACAACTCCTACCTTGGAAACATCTTTTGTAATAGAAGGTAACAACGATTTAATAAACCATTTAGCTAGAAGCTGATCAGGAACATATGATTTTACCATTCGACGACGACGTCACCACTCATCAATATGATCATATATGTGAGTGGCTATTGTCTATTTAAAATTGGTAAGGAGATCTGTTCCTGTTTCGTACATTATGGGTAACTGAAAGTGGGTTAAAAAGGTAGTGGAAAGGGTGCTAAAATTATCAAATGAAGCTCTAGGCAATTCAATGTACCATTTCGCTGCCGGACTAGTTAGCATTCGCTGAAAAAGGCAAAGCCTAATCAAATCATCATTGAGGGTGTTGGATGAACACCACAAATGAAAGGTCATTACGTGATTCGATGGATCTTCACTTAGATTTCCATTGAATTTAGGAATATCTGAGGGAATTTTATGAGGAATTGCTAGCCACGAAGTGGCGTAAGCAATTGGATCATTTGTTAGCCGGTTCATATCTGGTAATTCTAAAGTTGCTACAAAAGGCAACTGTTGATTCAAGTTTAGCGAAGCATACCTAGGATAAGATGGGATTCCCTGAGCAGTAGGTCTTTGCATACCAGCATAATGTATCTGATGTTGAAACTTTGATAAGGTTGATGGGCATAACCATTATAATATGATTGTTGGTAACCGTTTTGAAAATATAGTTGCCCATTACCTGCAAAGCTTTGTTGCTCAAGTCCTCTGTAAGCTTGCTGGAATTGTGGTTGTTGATATTGTACCAGCCATGGTTGTTGGACCATTTGCTGTTGTCCAATACTGGATATTTGACCAAGATGAGGGGTGATAGTACCCGTTTGAGCTTGAGTCGCTCTAGTTAAGGAGGCACTAATCTGAGGTTGTGATTGAGCCATGGAGACAAGAGGCTATTGTATTACGACTTGAGAGACTTGAGGTTGACATACAACAGGCAACACTTGTACTTGTTACACCGTCACAATAACAGGTGTAGTGGGAATGTTCGACACAGGTTGATTTGGTTGCGTTGAATATACAACTCTTCGCTGTTGAGGCAGTATTGGTACCCACCACTGGATGCAATTCCAGTTTGACCTGAATTTTGTTGTGAACTCTCATATGGTTGTTCTCCCAGAGGAAACAATGAAAAGGCATACTGCCCCCATATGGCGGAAATCCAGTGTTCAAAGGATAAATTGGTCATTGGATACTGGACTGCCCAAATTGATACCAATGTGAAGGATCAATTTGCTGAGTCTCAACATAAGAAATTCCAGATAAGACTCTAGATGAACAAATAGGAGCAGATCATGCTGTCAAAACAGTCCCTGGGTGGACTCCATCTAGTGGTTGAGAACTAGTTGGGACATATGGTATACTAGCGAACATTGTCAGAGTAGCAGCAAGAGGCTCTGCTGCTGCTGTATCAGATGACACAGTCCTAAATGTTGGTGGTTGTTCAGAAATATTTAGTCTATCAAAAATATTTCCTAGCGATTCGACAAGAGCTTGCGATGAAGGGTGATTAAAAGAACTAACCTTTGTAGTAGAAGGATATAGGCGGATCCCAGTTCTAAAATGCAACGGGGTACTGGATGGAAGCTCCTCTACAATCTCTTCTATAACAATCAGTCCAAGTGGAAGAGGTAGACTGTCAGGTCCGTAAAATATTTCAGGTGCCGAAGAAGGTATAGTTTCTGCAGCGAAAGATACTAGAGGGGTGACACCTTCTGAATCAGCCCTAGATGGAGCTGGTTCAGGGATAGAAGTGTTTACCATTATACTAGGATCAGTTCTAATGTCCTCTTGTAACTGCGGAACTTTGTCTATGAAGGCAAATGTACCAGAAATAATTGGAGTAACTGGAGTCTTTGACGATGTTGAAGCACAAGTTTCAAATAAACCAGGAGATTTCGACCCAGTTAAACGAGACCATTTTGCCCGGAATGGTTTCGTTTCTAGAGTCAAAGACAATTGACTCGTTAGTCTCCGTGAACAACGGGGTTTTGAGTCACTTTCTTCCATGATTGCGGATTACTTGATCAACTCAAAATTAAAAATGGGAAAAGGTTATTCCGAATTAAATGAATTTTATGATGCTTTGACACAACTTGATTTTTCAATTTTTAAGAGTCCAGAAAAAGCTAAAGGTGACTCTAGTCACCTTTGATTTTTAATGAGCCTGAAGTAACAAGTGCTCAGATGAACCTTTTCTTTTAGGGAGTCGAAAAGGAACGAAAGTGACTATTCTGGAAGTCTAGACAGAGGGATTACCAAACCAATCGCAAAACTGCGATATACACCTTGGTGGTAAATTAAAGAGAATCACCAAGGACTTTACGTACGATAGTCAATCTTCCCGAATGTTGTGTTTAGTGCATTGTGATCGATAGGGCGGCAGACACGGCTTCCTAAGGATATAGGATATCAGCCTATTGTGGTCTCCCCATATATACTCGATGATACAGGGAGCACAAGTCTGTATTGGCACTTGTCGTATCAAATAGGAGGAATCACCCAACCTTCAATGAAAATGATAGTTAGCAGGATTTACGACACCGGAATACGTCTCTATCCTAGACTTTTAAATGTTGTACGTTAGGTTCCAAAGCGTTTTTATGTTCATTGAGGTTTGTTTTATAATTGATCTTTTTTAAGAAGTTTGCCTTTCAAGGTTCACCATGTGATGTAAATGTAAAATTCCTAAATGTGCAATCTAAAATAATAAACAATCATTTGTTTTCTTTTAGCAATGAAAATCCTAGCTACTAAGGAAACAAGAGTACGATTCTTTCAACAGAGAGCAAAGAGCACACACTAAATGCAATTTTCCTAAATCAATTTCCACATGCAATCTAAATACAAGTGCACATGCATGTATTTTTTTTTTCTGTTTCCTTAATGTGAGAATGCCAAAAAGAAAACTATGTACAGATCTAAACTACCTTTCTCCAAAGTGACACTTTGTAAATTTCTTTTCAAAATGAAAGGAAGACTAAGACGACACTTTCAATTTGAAATAGAAAACTGCTTTCGACACTTAAAATATTGACAATTCAAATCAAATACAATGGTAAAAGTACAATCGACTATCTAGAAGAGGAAGACTTTATGACACTCTTCTTTTTGACTCACAATGACAGTTGTGACACTTTGAATCAAAAGACGACAGTTCGATTAAGCTACTATTTGCGAAGGAGGACTGTAAATGATGAAAAATACATAAAAAAAATATTCACAATTCCTTATCAATGGAGGCTGAATAATGTAAAGGAAGAAGGCTTCAACAATGATATACTGATCAAAAGCACCAAAACTACTGAATAGAGCTGAAATTAATGAAGAAAAACCCAATTTCTAGAGAGGAAAAGAGTCTCATTCAATCATTGCACCTATCCTTAAGGGAGACAGGGATGCATCTCACCTGCAACACACGGGAGGTGCGATGCATCTAGACTGCCAGCTAGAGACAGTGTGATGAACCAGGGAACGAAACTGTGCTTGGTTTTCACTCACAATTTGCAGCTAAGTTCAGTGATTTAGGCTGAGCTTATTATGGACAGTAACAACAAAGTATAGGGGTATGATCTTATGAGGTTATTGAGCTACCGCCAGGGTACTTAGGATGTTTACAAGTCAGATGTTCAATTCATAAACCAACCTGGAGATTGACTGAAGCAGCATTGATCTACTTTGCACTTGCATAGCAAGTGCAGTTCGAAGGCTAGTTGGCTTAACTTCAGGCTCCGTCTATAGTTTATTAAGCAAACAATAGTAAAAAACAAACAAACTATTCCCTCCACAGTGGAGTTGCCATTTTGTTTGCGGGAAAACTAGCGTCGCTATCTGATCTACTAGTCCCACTAAGACGGGTAGCTATCTTAGAAACAAACAATTCAAAGTAACATGTGGTTTCCTTTATGTATGATAGATAAGAGAGAGGCAGAGTGCACCAACCTTAATCTTTCACTTGGCTCTGTGCTTGTTTCCTCTCTCCTCTGATAGAGCTTGCCACTCCTTTCTCACTTGTCCCGCTTCAAAGAACACCTGTAGAGGCAAAGCAGCAAAACACCATCAAAGCATAGAGATCTATGATACCACAAACAATGCAGAATCAGAAGTACATTAACCATACAATTGCATTCACAGATACAAGATTTACAAGTGCACAAGTATATGGAGGAAAACGCAAATAACTTTATTGATAGTAGAAGTAGAAGAGAGGATTACAACCCAGCTGTCTGATCCAACATCATCCTCCCAGCATGAAAGCCCTCTTCACCTCGTGAAAAGCAAGATCACCCAACAATACAATTTATCAAAGAGAAACCAACAACACTTCCTTATAAATTACAAAATTCCAGCCAATGGATCTCTAGGATGAGGGATCATTTTATAGATATTTGCAGAGGGGTGAATCATCTTCTGGGTTTTGATTAGTGTCATTTTACTGATATATCTTGGTTTCGCTTGGAGATTTCATGATCTCTTACTCATCCTTGGGAGAATTCAGAGAGGCAAGTGTCAGATGAGAAGTTTCTAGAATATTCTCTGCGTTTCCACTTAGCAAACTGTCTCTGCCATTTGTCTACTCTCGCCCATCACACCCTACATAAGGTTATTTTAGTATGCATCGCACCTAGCCAGTGTAACAGCCAGTATGCATCGCACCCTTAGCACTGAGCAGTCTGTATGGTCCAGTTTTGACCAGTTCTGAGTGGTTTTTCAGGGAGAACTTCTGCGAAATGATGTAACCAGTTGACCTTGATCTTTTAGGGTGTGGAACAACACTTTTAGGGGTTTAAGAGCCCTTGGTTTATCGACATATGTGATTAGGTTTGCAGTGCCCAAATATGTCTATAACACGTATACCACATCTCGCTCATGTACTTCCACGTGAACACCTGATACATAGCTTAACAATATTATCATAATTTTCTTGGAAGATATCACCTTGGCCCATTAAATTCAATGTTTCTATCCATTGATCATTCATGCCTTTTATTAAAACAACCTTTTGTACTTCATTTGGTAAAGTAGCATAAAGTGATCTGTGTAAGTTGTTCTGAAATCTCTCAATATATTCTTCTAATGTTTCATTGTCTTTTACAGCGATTTTATAAATTTCATCCTTTAGGTACCTGGTTTAGCAGTAATCCTTGTATTTGGAGAGAAAGGTATTTTTCATATTATCCCAATAATTTATAGTGCCTGCTCCTACGCCCATAAGTCATCATAATCACTGGTATAATCAAGAATTTATTACCAGCTAAAGTATCAAATACTTGGTCTATGAGAGGAAGGGAAAATGGTATGTTTCGATGGCTTTGTTGAGTTCCCTATAATCTACACAAATTGTCCTTTTTTCATTTTTCTTAGGGATGACTACTAACAGGGAAACCCATAGGATATTTGGAGTTGGGTATATGATGTTTGCATCCAGCAATTTCTACAATTATTGTTTCACAATTCCTGAGGTGCAGATTCAACCTCCTCTGGGGTTGTCGGGTAGTTCATACATCCTTTTTGATATAGGTATGATGGCGCACAGCTGCGGGTAAAGACCTTTCATGTCTTAATATTCCCAGGAAAAAGCCTACTTGTACTTATGAAGAACTTGAATTAATTTATGATGATGATGTTGGTCCAGATCAACATTAATATGAAGGGTTTTTCCTGGTTCTATTTCAATTGGAATGTTGTTATGGAGATAAGTTGTTGGAATATGATTGTCATTTAATTTCTCTAAGGGTTCTCCTTGTGGATCATTATTAAGCATAGTTGTTAGCATTTGGCATCTTGGGTTTCTGACAACAGTTGGTTTATTGATGAAGCTGTTGATTACATCATCTTCTAATTGATTTTTAAGTCCTAGAGGTTCATCTAAGGAAAGAGGAGACCACAAATTTTTTTCTTGATATCTTTTTGGGCATAAATGAAGAATTATAGTAGGTGGACTAGGTCTAGTGGGAGGATAAATAATAATATTTTTGAAAATGTTTCATTTCGCAATCGCCATGTTGCCATTTAAACATCCTATATATTAATTTGTCATTGCTAACCATGGTCTTCTTAGTATTAACATATGTATAGTTAATCTTATTCTCAGGTTGATGATCAGGAAGTCTACATGATATTCCCAGGAGTCTGTAAAGACAATAATGTCTTCCAAAGTTCCTTCTGTCTTGACCACCAACGTATTAGCTAATTCTAGTAGAGTTGAGGTTGGTTTTAAAGTCGTAGTACCCAAGACATTATAAGTTTCATAGGTTAGAAGGATAATTGTTACTCCTAGGTCTACCAATGTGTTTTGAAAAGTATATCCTTGTATTTGGACAGTCACGAACGAACTTCCTAGGTCTTCATATTTAATAGAAACTTGGTTTCCTAAAATAAGGTCGTATAATGTTCCTACAATGTGAACTGTGGGTGGATCTTTTAAGTTTCTCCTAGGATTTTTCCCACATAATTCCTTGATCATTTTGGCATAAATCAGGATATCTCGTATAGCTTGCTAGAGTAGAATTTTTATAAACATATTTTTCAACTCTGCTACAATATCAAACTCAGGGTAGAGTGTTGGTTTAGTTATTGTGAGTCTTTCACAGAATGGAGGGGAAGTAGTTTTGATTTTCTTAGATTCCTATTGCTTGACTCTAATTCCTATTGGTTCTATTATGAAATAACCAGAGTTGAAGGTTTTTTCATAGCTTTCTTTATTTTTTCTTGTTCTTGATCATTTTGATTTTCTTCAGAGGAAATAATACGTTGAGACCTCAGGCGGAGCTCATTACATCCTAAGGGATTTATTTCATAGATCAACAATTTTCACAAATTGGACAAGTCTATTGTTCGGGTTAGGATTTGACTAAGCTGGTAGCTGAGGATGCACTAGAGTTTGAGGGTTAGGAACCAACTAAAAAGGAGTCTGCAGTGTCAGTTGAGGTCGAGGGTTTGTCCCTATTGGTGGATTTACTAATCCTGCAGGGAACTGCAAAGTTTAGGGCCACATTGGATTCTGCGTAGGCATATTTGACCATTGGGAGGGATAGGAATTGGTAACTGGGTTCTACCATCATGGGGTAGGGTATTATGAATTTGGCCATCCTGATCCAGCAAAATATTGATTCATTCATGGTGATGTAGGATATGATTGGGATTTCTGGTTGGGATTGAAGGGTGATTGTCCCTCCCATGCATTTCCATGATTCTGTTGTGGAATATACTATCTAGAATAAAACAAGGGGAGATCTTGCATCATACGTGAAGGGCGTGATTTCCATGGTTGACAATGAGTCATCAGGTATGCAGGTTCTATTTCCTCCTCAAATTTTATTTAAATACAACTTTTAATCCTGGAAGTGACGAACATTGTTCTGTTGAATGTTCTTTGGTGCAAATAGCATAGGTTCGAACCATGTCTAGTTGGCATTCCCTTTCAATGTGTTTGTTTCGGCAATGTGGAAAGAATATGGCCAATGTTCGATTTTCCTCTGCTTGATTCTGTTTAGCCTAAAAAACATCTAACTGCATAGTTATTGTGCCCAAGATGTTAGTTTTAAAATCTTCTAACAGATTACCAATTTATGTTCGCATTCCACCACCACATGTGGTCTTACTGATTCGGGTGAGGGGACCCCGTGTAGCACATCTCGCTCGTATAATGCCACGTGAACAGCTAATACACAGATTAACAATATTATCATATACTTTTTGGAAGATATTACCTTGGCCTATTAAATTCAATGTTTCTATCCATTCATCATTCATGCCTTTTATTAAAACAACCTTTTGTACTTCATTTCGTCAAGTAGTATAAAGTGATCTCTGTAAGTTGTACTGAAATCTCTCAATATATTCTTCTAAGGTTTCATTGTCTTTGTTAGCCATTTTATAAATTTCATCCTTTAGGTCCCTGGCTCGACAGTAATCCTCATATTTGGAGAGAAAGGTGTTTTTCATATTATCCCAATAATTTATAATGTCAGCTCCTCCTAAGCCCATAAACCATCATAGTCACTGGTATAATCATAACCTTTGCACAACACATTGAACTCAAATAAAAAGGCATCTGGATCCTCTCAGGTCATCCCATGAAAGGTTAGTATATTGTATAAAGGGATATCCTTCATTGGGGCATTAGCCATTGGATTGACAATAGGATATTCTAATGTCAAAGTTTGGTTTTTTCCCCTTCCATTTCCATCAGATCGAAAATATGTCAATAATTTTCAGTGATTTCTTGATTAGAAGGTATTATTTGAGAAGGGAAGTTATGGATATTACTTGGCTCTCGAGGTGGTTTTACCATGTTGCCTAAGTTTTGGATCTCAGACAGTTTCTCTTCTATCAAGATTTCAAGAGATCCTGGCCCTAAGGATTGTGGATCTACTCCACTGGTTTCTCCTTCTCCTTCTTTATACTTGCAATAATTTCCCCCATGTGAAGGACTGGAGTCTTAAATAAATGTGGTTTGAAAGCTTTGCTCAGAGCCTTCAGTTTTGTTGTGAATCTCATCATGAGCTATATTTGGTGATTTTGATGCGCAATGGATTACGATAGATCCCTTCCGAGATATTGTTCAAGGTTCCATTGATTCTTGAGATTCATATTTTTGAATAATTTCGTCGATGAAGGTCATTCTCCCAAGGCTCACCGATCCTTGGGTTTTTCTGGTTTTCAATACTAGCCTATGCTCCATTACTACTTGATTCCTATTATTTTTCTTAGTCATACACACTTACGTAGACTAATTGTATCAACTGAAAGTAGGTGCTAGGCGCAAGCTTTTTACTTGTCACATGTGTAGGTTCTTACCTTCCGTCTTCAATACTCAACCTCCCAGAGATACAACCTATGATTTGACAACCTCCCCGACAACGATGCCAAATCTTGGGCAATAAGATGACTCTTTAAAATAAACTTAATCCTACCTTCATTAATCTTATAAAACTAAGGTTCATTTGTTATTTCACGGCTATCAACACAATCTATGCAAAAATAGATTCTTAGGTTATGAAAGAGTGTACAATGATTGCTACAGAAAATATTACATAAACATTATCCTAATTCAATTGTTGGAGAGACAAATGATAACACCAAAGAGTTACTCCTACAGTTACAGTTCTATGAAAGAAGACTATCTTAATTCATCAACCATTTTATCTATCCTTCAACAAATGCTATGCATAAGGAAAACTAGTAAATCACACAAATGGTTAAAGGTCTTACTTCTCAAAGATAGCTAATGAAATTCAAAAACTCAAACCTTACATTCATGTAACACAATCTAATCAAGGATTTAAGGAGATGCATAATAGAATTACAAGATACAGAATTCAATCTATTATCTATCATGAAAGAAAATGCAAGTGAATAGAAACACAACTAATGTGAATGTGGAAAAGTAACTAACTAATAATGATACATAACAGACAGTAGAACCTACGGTGACTGGGCCCATGGTCTCCAGAAGTAATGTTTTAGATAAATTTGATACTGACGATTAAGGTAAGATCTTGCGCAAATTCATTACCTTCAAAGAGTTTTACACAATGACCTTGAGAAAGTTCAAGTTCAGATTGTTGTTGCAATATACAGTCAAAAAGTAATAATAAAAAAAGCTCCTTTGTCTTCTCACTTGTTGTCTTATATATTACATTAAAAAATGAATAAGGAGCTATCCCGAGAATTGACATATTCTCATGATTTCTCTTTTAATAATAAGATCCTCGAATAGTAATGATCAGTTTCCTTTGACTTCATTCTTCGATCACACTCAGGCATCGAGCTATAATTTGCAACAAATAAGGCATCGACTAATCCAAAATATTTCTCCAATATGTTGAGGGAACATCAGTCGTTCAATTGGACTGATCGACATTACAATTTACTCAAATTATAACCTTTTCGATGTCTAAAAGACTCAAAATAACTATGATGTCTTCAACTCACTTCCATTATCCTTTTTCTCTTAAATCATTACAAATTAAGGGAAAACTGCTTAAAAACATAACGTTTATTTAAAGAAATAGGGAGAAGAATTATACCATTTTCATGGCATAACAATTTTCACAGAACTACTCCATTTAGAAGGTAATGAATTGAGTATACAAATTATTAGTTTAGAATGAGAAACAACTTCTCCAAGTCCTTTCAATTGACCTCTCAATTGTGAGACCCTTAAGATAGGTGAGGACACATCTTCATCCTTTGATAAACTTTTCTTTTGAGTATATTCCTTAGAGATATCTTTTATCCTTTAGTGCTAACTGAATACAATTTCACCAAATTATCATATATTTCTTTAGATGTCCCTAAATCTACAACAAAGGAATGATATGGTCCTTAATGGATTCAATGACAATCATTTGAGTGTTACTTCTCCTTTCATTTACTTGGCCAATTATTGAGCCTTGTCCTTCTTTGGTTCAACTATTTTTCTTATGATGTAGTCCATGACTTCATTTTGTATGATTATCAAATATATTATTTTCTTCTATGGTTGAAAGTTTGCTGACCAATAAAGCCTATTTCCTTCCTTACAAAATGAAGTCATTGATTTCAATATTGAGACATAGAGAATAATATGGTACTTACTTGAAGAGGAGGTATTAAAATACCTTGATGTTCCCAAGACTCCCAAGATCCTTCCAGGATGTCCTAGAATGATGAATTATAGGATGCTTAGAACAATAGTGAGTTCAAGTTGCTTCAAAGAGTGTAGATGATGTTCCTAAGATTCTTGATCCTTCCTTTTGTGATGTATTTCAAAACAAGTTATGATCAAATATATTCCAATAACGATGGATTCCCTTCTTCAAGATGATGATGTGTAATCAAGAGCCTTAAATTATGGAGAGATAGAGATCACATCTTCATGAGGTGGCCTTCACTATATCTTTCCTTGATTCCTTCCTTATGTTGTTTTGCAAATGATGTCCTTCAAGGTAACTTGCATTATTTCCTTTCCTTTATGAAAAAAATTGATCTTGAGGATACCTTATCCTTCAAATTACCTCTCATACCTTTTTGATAAATTGATAGGGGTAGCAGTTACGTTGATTTTTCTTTGGCTGATAATTGCTTGTGAAATTATGTTGGCTTCTTGTTATTTTTGTTGTGTTTTGTTCATCAAATAATTACAAAAACCATAAACCATGACTATCACAAATAGATAATCGACAAAGATGTATCCTCCAAGACAAGGAAAAACCCATCCTAGGGTAAAACCTAGAAAATTCTTCTCTTCTTATAAAATAAAATAAAATGAGAAATCCAAGACCAAGACTACTAACAAGACCCAAGTCATCCCTCCTTCTAAGGTCATCCAATAATTCAAATTCGACTCAAGTCAACACAAGTCAAAAACTTTGAAATCAAATCCAACATTAGAATTTCGGCCCCCAACACCAAAATTTTGGACCTGCAATGGATCTACAACTTCAACCCCTGCAATAGCTTCAGAAACATGCATATGTGAGAGAATAATTTAGGGAATAAATTTTGATTTTTCTTCCTCCATGTTCTTCACTCTCTCTCCCTTGGCTTCTTTCTCTTCTTCACTTGTACTTCACTCTTCTTGGCACTGAAATCAAGGCTTTCTGGAGTGATCTCAAATGAGGTCAAATTTTTCTCTATTTATATACATCTAAGAGGTTGAATTGTCCCTTCCAGGGTTAGCTTGGTCTCGTGGACACAAGAATGACATTTTTGACTCATAAATTGTTTTTCCATTTTTCTTTTCAAAGTCCAAATGGGACTTAACTCTAGAGAAATAATTTGACATTTGGCAAATATTATTTTTACTTAATAAAATCTAGAAGCTTGAAGAGCATGCTTGACATAGATGAAAAGTAAATTTTAGGTTGAAACCCATGGTTATAAATTAACATTTGTTTTTCTTGTTTTGATCTTTACAATAAATATATAATGACATAAGTAGAATATAAATTATGAAGACCAAACGTAGTTACATTTTTTAACACTCACCACTTCTCTTCTTATAAGAATAAATATAGCTGAAACACACCAGATCCAAGAATGGATTCAAGATATGGGTTTCAATTCATCCTTTCCTCCACTAATTTGAAAATACATAGGAATCTCTAGTAGTCCCGTCAATACAAAAACAATCTTTCGAAATTTTGCAATGTCTTGCTCTGAGAAAGCTCTGTGAGTTTTCATTTTTACTACTACCACATCTATTAACATGGAAGATTTTTACTTTCTTGCATCCCTATTCAATGCAACAAGATGTGGGTATGGGCTTGATCATATATAATTCCATGCCTATCGAATGGTGAAAGAGGTGACCTGGGCATATAAATACGATACAAGAGTCGAATATGGAATGTGAGGTGTGCAGGATTTGGATAGAGATGATGATAGATATGGGGAGGAGATTGCGTGGGATTTGGAATGGATATACTACATGTTGGGGTCTCCAAATTTGCACTCAAATAAAAATTATTTAATAAATTTATGAAAATAAACTCAGTGGGTGATATAGTGATATGTGTGTTATACATATTGCCATTTACTAGTGATTACAATCTAATTTATATTTCGTTCTTCAAAATTTTTAACAAAGAACTATGTAGAATTTATGGGCATCACAAATATAGCTCATCATACCATGAAAAATAAAAATCTATGTACTTCTCTCACAACTAGAGGATTCCATTATTCTAACAATACAATACATGAAAAATATAATCGCCAAAACTTAAATGTAATAGTTCTCCAAATCAAAACCAACGACTAACGATCCATATTTACATTAAAGAGCTCGCTCAAACTACTCTTAGAATGATGCTATTGGTTGAGTACTTGACTAAATTTTCTTAACGTTGGAGCTATTAACACTAGACGTTGTAGATACAAAAACAAAGAATGTGACGAAGTAGTTATTGTAAGTGGAACTTGTTTTTCACCTAGAGCCTTTCCGGTCATGAATGGCTCATGTGAAGGAAGACCTATAGGAGTAGAAGCTATGAGGATAGGACTCAGACCTAAAATAACATAGAAAATGGAAATGAATACTACAACAACTATAAAATCATTTAAAAGTAGAAAGTAGCAAAACACATGTGGCACTATGGGAGTAACAACTATGTGTGATGTTGGTGTCAGAGGGATTTCGATTGCTGCCATCATCAATACAGAATTAACTTTGGACATTGGAATTGAACTAATTAAATCCCCATTTAAAATCTTGAACTTTGGAATTGAACTAATTAAAGCCCCATTTAAACTCTTCAGGTTTCCTTTTATGAGTACTTGAGCTTCGAGTTACAAGAGCTAGGGTGGTAATGTTACACATCATGGGAAGGGAGATAACCTGTGGATAACCCGTGTTTGATTGACGTACAAACCTAGAAGATTATGAGTGTCAAGGAACTAGAAAAGGAAGGTCACAATTTTTTCTATGATGAAGGCCGCTAAAGCATTGTTGCAAGCCATGATGGTCATGTTGTTAGTCCCTCTGATGTAGAAGGCAAACAGTGACATAGTTGTGATGAATCAAATTTGAGTTTGAGGGAAGTAGACCAAAATGAAGCTTGTGGTTGGTTGGTGGAATAGTGCCTATCCACCCCAATGCTAAAGAGAAACTCTTATTGGCATAATTATAAATTTTTTTTTAAAGATAATTAAATTTAAAATGTAAATTTGAATAGTAAAATTATGATATCAAAACTTATAAATTCATTGAAAATACTTATATTTAGTGTTGGAAATTTAAGTTGTAAAATTGCAATATCCAAATCGGCATAAAAAAAATGATAATAAATAAATAAATAAATAAATTTCTTAGCAAATTTCTCAAGGTTTATAAATTGTGGAAAATAGTGACTCAATGATCCGAAATAGATCTAAGAACTCCATAAATCTTCAAAAATCCTTCAAAAAGATAAAAACAATCACATGGGAAGAACCCTTAGAAACATCAGAAAACACTATCGGGAGGCGAAAAACATAAGAAAACAGTGAAAATAGATCTATCGGCGGCTTGAACAGTGGATGCACACGAGTCGTCGGATCTGGCCAATCAATGGTCTAGATTCAATCGGTAAATTGCAATCGGCAATGGCTATCGGAGGCTAATGGAGGTGGTCACATGAATGTTGTGATAGCGATCAGTGGGGTCAATGAGGACCATCGATGAAGCATGTACATCAACGGCCTCGGTTAACCTGCCATATTGCATCGACAGGTAACAACAGAGCACTTACAACAGCCCGGGGAATTCTGCGATATGCGATTGTGACTAGTCGCATCGTAATATCGTATCGGAGCTATGTAAAGGAGCGGGGTTGATTATGACTAAGACTATGATAGACCGGGCTTGATAAAATTATAAACACTATTTCATAAGATTTGAGATCCTTCAAATGGAATTTTTAATGTATTTCTTTAATACAAAGGAAACAAGTGGTATTTTGGGAGGCAAAAGGAGGAAACTAGTTTGGACCATGCGATGGTGTCCTAACTGAGGAGAGAGAAAACCACCCTCATCGAGCGGTTAGCTCCCGTACGAAAGTGCTTCCTGAAATGGATCTCAATTGTTGGATCAAGACCTCTCAGATCAATGGTGGAGATGTGACATCGCTGCAAAGACAGACCCATTAGGAGAATAGGATGCATTTATTAATATTTGAAGTCTGGATAAACTTTGTTTGGCAGTTTTTTTCTCGTGTTTGAACGCATTTCTTTGTGTATACAGAGAACAACTGTTTCAAGGATTTCAAACACCCAATGCACTCATCCATTGTGGAACATGTGGCCACCTCCCCTTAATGTGTTATGCAATGATTGTTTAACACTAGAAGAGGGATTCGAGTGGACATAGGCTGGGAGACAAAAATATGAGAAGAGGAAATGAACAGGCATAGCAAATTGGCTTTAAAGCCATAGAAAATAGAAGACAGAAGTAGGTAGTGCTAAGACAGAGAAAAGACAGAGACAAAGAGTGATAGAGAGAGTTTGTGCACTTAGAGAGGCTTGAGGGGTTCAAGCAAAACTGTTACTGTTGTATCTGTTGTGTGTTGAGACTCAAATTCAGCTCATACTTCGTAAAACTCTGTTCTGAAGACATAATAGAGAGGCCACCACTAAAGGCTGGACCAAGAGATGTAGCCCAGGAGTTTTGGGTTAACTCCATATTAAGCTTGCTTTGTTTATGTGTGTTGCCTATTATGCTTCTTTACTGCTTCATTGTCTATGTATTTCACAAATTTCGCAATCTTATCGATCCATTGCATAAAGTAACATACGAAAATCCATGCACATGAGTATGTAATACATTAATAATTATATTATATCTCATTATTAGATCAAGTGGTATCAAAGCTTTGGGTTTTCTAAGGTTAGACAAGCTTGTGCTGGATTGTTGACTGCTAACTAGGTCAAAGCTCAAATTAGGAGAAGGTGAACTGGTTGAGACTAACCCACAAATAGGAAGAGTCTATCCTAGCAGGAAAATGGCAGAAAAAACTCCCTTGGAATCAGACTCTCAGTTCATGGATAGTTTCATAACCATGAGAGCCATGGTAGAAGAGATGTATAGAGAATTTAAGAATGGTTGAAGTGAAGATTCTTCAACCTCCAAACAAGACAAAGGAATAGAGGAACCTCTTCTTGATAGCCATTTTGAAGGAAAAGGAAAAGGAAAAGAGACTCCTCTAACAACACGTCCTTCTAGCCCTTTGATTAAATTAGATGTAAAATTTGATTTGCCAATATATGATGGAGAATTAAATGTAGAGAAGCTAGATATTGGATTAGATAGATTGATGTATATTGTAGAGTGCAGAACATTGATTTATAAAGGAGAAAGATTCAGCTAGCCAGCCTACGCCTTGGAGGAACTACCTTGGTATGGTGGGAAGGCAGGACCCAAGTTGATTTGAAGAAGCATGGTAAAATTCTTTCTACCCGAAGTGAATTTGTTTCTACCATTAAAAAACAATTCTATCCACTAGCTTATATGTAGCAAGCCATGATGAGTTGGGAAACTCTTCGCCAGTTAAAGGGGCAAAGTGTACAAAGCTATACCCAGGAATTTAGAAAAGAGCTTTAATTCTAAGCATTTCCCTAGACTCACCTGAAACTTTGCTAAAGTATATAGGTGGTCTACACAGCTATTTGAGGCACACCATTCTCATGTTTAACCCTACTATCATAGATGAGGTATCTGTTCAGGCTACACATTTGGAGTCTAGAGGCGAGAATGTGAACCCAGAAATTGGGGGATCATTAAAACCCATTGCAAGTAAGAACAAGGAAAAAAGGAAGCAGAAATGGAAAGAGAGTAAGACAAACATTGTACAGAAAGACAAAACTTCACGCACTCACTACAAGAAGGTTGGACATGATGATGAGCATTGCTAGTCTTTGCATCCGAACCTGAAACCCAAGATGTTCGATGGCAAGAAGAAGAAGACTTTTGCTACTATTCAGAAAGATTTGGGGTCAGACTCAGGTGATGAAACAACAACCACCACCACAGGTATAAAAGGTAAAACTTCTAAAGCATCTACTAGTAATTATACACAATCTATTGATAATGAAGAAAATTAGAGGAAAAGATATGAGCTTTTTCATATTAGAGTTATTTCCAAGCATCAAAAGATTGATACTTTATTTGATAGTGGCTCACAAGTAAACTTCATTTCTGAAGCAATTGTAAAAAATTTGGGACTACTAACCACACATCACAAGAAGCCATATCCATTAGGTTGGGTAGGTGATAAACAAAAGCTACAAGTGACTAGACAATGTAAACTTAGGTTTGCTTTTGGGTCAGCATTTGTAGATGAGGTTGAGTTAGACATAGTTTCCTTGGATATATGTGGTATTGTTTTAGGAACTCCTTACTTGTACGATATAAAATCCATTTTCTATAGAGCTGAAAATAAGTATCAAATCATAAAATATGGAATAGAATATACTGTAAGAGCTCATCAACTCAAAAATAATTATACTCTCATAAACTCAGGGCAGGTGAAAATAATTGTAAATTCATGCAAGCATTTTTTACTAATGGTTGTAAAGGAGAAAAAACCTGGTAAGACCAATGTATTTGAGGGCTATGATGCTAAATAGAAAGCTAATTTAGAAAAAGTTGTTTCAAAATATGATATCCTATTTCAAGAACTTAAGGGTCTGCCACCCAAAAGGGAAATTGTACATGATATTCATTTGCAAGAAGATTCTCCATTTCCTAACATCGGAATGTACAGGTTATCCACTTTAGAGAATGTGGAGATCAAGAAGCATGTACGGGAGCTGCTCGAGAAAGGGTTCATAAGGCCAAGCACATCACCATGTGGATCTCTAATCATGATGGTGAGAAAGAAATATGGTTCATGGAGGATGTGCATTGACTACAGAGCGCTGAATAAAATAATGACCAAGAATCATTATCCTCTTCCTCGCATAGATTATCTATTAGATCAGCTGAAAGAAGCTGTTTATTTTTACAAGTTGGACTTGCGTAGTGGCTACCATCAGGTCAGAGTAGTAGAACAAGATGCATGTAAGACTGCTTTCAAAACAAAGAAAGGGCTCTATGAATGGCTAGTTGTGCCTTTTGGCTTAACTAATGCTCCTGCCACTTTCATGAGAGTAATGAATGATGTACTCAAGCCTTTTATTGATGATTTTGTAATTGTATATTTAGATGACATTCTTGTATTTAGTAAAACATGGGAAGAACATTTGAAGCATGTAAAGCAGATTCTAAATGTTTAAAAAAAAGAAAATATCTATGTTAAATTATCAAAATGTGAATTTGGTAAAACATCTTTGAATTATTTGGGTCATATAGTAGGGGGTGGTGAATTGAAGATAGATCCCTCTAAGGTTGAAGTCAATGTGAACTGGCCCAAACCCAAATCTGCTATAGAAGTTAGAAGCTTCCTAGGAGCAACACAATATTGGAGAAAGTTTATTGCTAATTTTTCCTAATTGCAGCTCCCTTAGATGCTTTGACATAATTGAACAAAGTGTTTCAGTGGGGAGGCAAACAACAAAAAACCTTTGACACCTTGAAAGAAAATATTAGTACAACACCGGTACTAGCATTGCCAGATCTTCAAAGACCATTTGAGATTGAAATAGATGCCAACGAATATGCCATGGGAGCAGTGTTCATGCAACATGGTAAACCCACAATTTACCATTCTGAGACATTTAATTCTGTAGTAGTTAATTAACCCACATATGATAATGAATTGTATGCATTAGTGCAAAGTGTGAAAAAGTGGAAACATTACCTATTGGGCAAAGAAACACTTATACATATTGATCATCAACCACTTCAATATTTACACTCAAACTAAGTTGCAGCAATCATGACACTATAGGTGCATGGGTTTTCTACAAGAGTTTCGTATAGTCATTAGATATAAGAAAGGCATACACAATAAAGTTGTAGATATGTTGTCTAGAGCAATCATAAATGCATTTACTATAATTAACCATAATTCATTTTTGCATGAAAGCTACATTGAAAAACATGATCAAGATATAGATTTTAAGGATGTATATGCAACTTTAAGTCATGGAAAACAAGTAGAAGAATTGGATTATCATGTTAAGGACCAACACTTGTATCATTTGGGAAAGTTATGCATTCCTCAAACTGAAAGAGTGAATAGAATCCGGGAAGCACACACTTCTCTAATAGCAGGTCATTTTGGTGTAAGTAAGACAATTGCACAGCTACAAAGATTCTGCTATTGGCCAAAATGCATGAAACGGTTTCTAGATATGTTAAAGGGTGTACCATGTGTGCTAGGAGCAAGCCTAACAATAGAAAACTAGGCTTGTACACTCCACTTCTAGTTCCTTCTCATCCTTGGGAAAGTGTTTCCATGGACTTTGTTAGGGGACTGCCAAAATATAGAAAAGGTCATGACTATTTATATGTTATTATGGATAGTTTCAACAAAATGTGTATTTTAATACCTTGTAAAAAACATATTACAGTTGAACAAACAACAAAGTTGTTCTTTTAGCATGTCTAGGTACATTTTCGGTTACCCACTTCCATAGTATCTGATCGAGATTCCTGATTTGTTGGGAATTTTTGGTCAAGTCTGTGGGAGTTCATGGACATTAGACTAAAGAAGAGCACAACCTTTCATCCACAAACAGATGGCCAAACAAAGGTGGTCAACAGGACGGTGATCCAGTTGCTCAGGGGTTATTGCAGCAAGCATCCCAAGCTTTTGGATGAACACTTGTGTTATGTGCAACATGCTTACAATCGTGCTAAATATTCTTCTACACAGAGATCTCCTTTTGAGACTTGTTTTGGTTTCATACTAAGGTCTCCCTTGGATTTTTTCTTTAGTAAAAACATAGTAGTTGATGGACACAGTGATGTGGACAAAGAAACCAAGTTCATTGAACAGATCCAGGAAATTCACTAGGTAGTGCAGGAACAACTAGAAAATAGCCAAGCTAGGTACAAGGAAAGGCATGATAAGCATCGAACTGAACATAGCTTCCAAGTTGGTGATCAAGTTTGGTTGTACATCAATAAAGACGTAATGCAAGGTGAAGGAAAGAAGCTAATGCCAATAAGGTATGGTCCTTTCAAGATACTTGAGAAAATTGGTGAGAATGCTTTTTGCCTTGATTTGCCAACTTACATGCACATCTATTCAGTGGTAAATGCAAAAAATTTAAGACTATTTGAACCTTCATTGATTGAAGATATTGAAGAGAAAAGACAATTTCCTTCCATTGATGATCTGTTTCCTTAATATCTCAATGAGTTGCAGGAAGATACAGTTTTGGACAGGAAGGTGAGAACTACACGAAGAGGGGATGTTGAGTACCTGAAAATCCAACTCAAAGGTTCAAAAACCAATAGTGTAAAACAGATAGAGATTAGGCAAGTGAGGAAGTTGTATCCTCACTTGATTGATGCTTAAAAACCAACTTTTGGTGGTCCAAAAGATTTTTCAGTGGCAATATGTGATTCGAAATGGATCCAAGAACTCTCAAAGTCTTCAAAAAATCTTCAAAAAGATCAAAACAATCGCATGGGAAGAACCCTTAGAAACGTCAGAAAACATTATCGGGAGGCAAAAAACACAAGAAAATAGTGAAAACAGGGCTATCAGCAGCTTGAACAGTGGATGCACGGGAGCTGTCAGATCTGGCTGATTAACGGTCCAGATCTGATCAACAAATCGCAATCGGTGATGGCTATCAGAGGCTAATGGAGGCGGTCACGTGAATGTCAGTGGAGTCAATGAGGACCGTCGATCAAGAAAGCAGATTGATAACCCCAGTTAACCCGCCATATCACATCGATAGGTAACAACGGAGTGCTTACAACAGTTCAAGGACTTCTACGATATGCGATTGCGACTAGTCGCATCGCAATATCACATCAGAGCTACATAGAGGAGTAGGGCGGATTATGACTAAGGCTGCGATAGAATGGACCCAATAAAATTATAAACGCTATTTTATAAGATTGGAGATCCCTCAAATGGCATTTTTAATGTATTTCTTTAATACAAAGGAAACAAGTGGTATTTTAGGAGGCCAAAGGAGGAAAGTGGTTTGGGCCATACGATGGCTACCACGTGTCTCGACTGAGGAGAGAGAAAACCACCCTCATCGGGCGATTAAATCCCATACGAAAGAGCCACCCGAAATGGATCTCAACCGTTGGATCAAGACCTCTCAGATCAATGGTGGAGATGTGATATCGCTACAAAGGCAATCCCGATAGGAGAATAGGAAGCATTTATGAAAATTTGAACTCTGGATAAACTGTGTTTGGCAGTTTTTTTTCCCGTGTTTGGAGGCATTTCTCTGTGTATACAGAGAACGGTCGTTTCAAGGATGTCAAAGGCCCGACGCACTCATCTGTTGCGAAACAGGTGGCCACCTCCCCTTAATATGTTATGTAACGATTGTTTAACAGTAGAAGAGGGATTCGAGCGGACAGAGACCGGGAGACAGAAAGCTGAGAAGTCGAAATGAACTGGTAGAGAAGATTGGCTTTAAAGCCATAGAAAACAGAAGACAGAAGCAGGCAGTGCTGAGACAGAGCAAAGACAAAGATAGAGAGTGACAGAGAGAGTCTGTGTACTTAGAGAGGCTTGAGGGGTTCATGCAAAAATCTTACTATTGTATTTGTTGTGTATTGAGACTCAAATTGAGCTCATGCTTTGTAAAAATTTCTTATGAAGACATAATAGAGAGGCCAACACTGAAGGCTAGACCAGGAGACGTAGCCCAGGAGTTTTGGGTGAACTCCATATTAAACTTGTTTTTTTTATGTGTGTTGCCTATTATGTTTCTTTACTGCTTCATTGTCTATGCGTTTCGCAAACTTATCGATTCATTTCATAAACTAACATAGGAAAATCCATGCACATGAGTCTGTAATACCTTAATAATTGTCATAGATCTCATTATCAGATCACTCAAATAGACACTGAGGAAGACTCTAAAATAGGTGGGTACAGGCATCTATAGTGAACATGTTTACACACTTCACTCCATCATTCTAATAGAGAAATATTGTCCTTTCCTTGGAATCGAATAATTCACTGCAAGGGAGAACCCAAGATCTCAAAGAAAAAGGTTTCAATGGGAATCAACGCCATAAAATCTTCCAAAGAATCATTGTGTATGGATTGTCCAATTAAAGATCAAATTTACGAAACCATAAGAAAAAATAAAAACTTCCCAAATTTGTAAGGTTTTTCTGAAGTTACCATGGGAAATTTAACCATGTGGGAACCATAAAAATAATTTATAAACAGCTCCAACTAATCATTGGAAATGTTACTGTAGAGAGGAATTCTTCCACTCGCAAGATGAAAATCATCAACATCGATAATTAATTGTAACAAGAGCGAGGACAAGATAATGCCATTAATATCAAATGGAATAAACTATTACGAGCTTCAAGAACATTACATTAGACCATAGTTACCAAATACGGCCGAATCACGGTTAAAAATACGAAAATTCCCCTGTACGATTCGAATACCGAATAGTTCGATAAAATTCGATCCGGTTCGTAGTGTAGGTGCTTAACTATTTGGTTGCATGTATGGTTCATTGCTTGGCATAATTAATGGTTGCGGATGGTTTATTAATTAAAAAACAAATAGATTGCTGCGGTATGGCATGCTGGAGATGGCATGTTGTAAAGTAAAAGAAAAATTTTGTAGTATGGCATACAACAGAGAAAAACCAAAATTGTTGCGTATGTCAAGCAGCAAAGAAAGACAAAATTCACCCAATAGATTGTTCATTCACTAAACACAAATAGATTGTTGTTGTATGGCATGCACGCATAGGAAAATAGAAATTGCTGTGGTATATTGAAATCGCTGTGGTATAGCATGCACCCAGCTAAAAACATAAAAAAATGTTGCTTTATAGCATGCACCCGACAAAAAACATAAAAATTATGAGACTTATGTATTACTTAGATTTTATAAGTTAAATGAGTAATAACAGTTATGATCAAAATTCTCAATCTCAAAAGTAAGTTGTAAAGTTATGAGCATTTATGTTATTAAATCTTATTTTCTGGTTAGATTTTTACCACTCACAAAGAAGGAAATGGAAATATTTAAATTAGAAAATTTCTTTTTTTTTTTAAAAAGCGGTTGATTTTTTTATAAAATAAATCTGAATATTAATTTTCTAAATAGAGAAGGATTTTACATTAATGAATCTTTGAAATCAAAGAAAGAATATAGGTTTTTGAAAAGAGTATATGGTTTGGAGGACATGCACAGAAAGCTATGATTTTTCCTACTCATAAAGAAGGAAATGGAAGTATTTAAATTAGAAAATTTATTTTTCAAAGACGAGATTGATTTTTCTATAAAATAAATTTGAATATTAATTTTCTAAATAAACAAGGATTTTATATTTAAAATTTTGAAATCAAAAAAAAATATAGGTTTTTGAAAAGAGTATATAGTTTGGAGGGAAGAGGTGAGTGTAAATTCTTTTTGAGTGGATTTGGTTCTGAATTTTTTTCTGTTATAAACAGTTATAAGTTATATAAAATTCAAAATAAATTAGAAAGAAGATAGCTAAAAATATCTTAAAAATATATTATTTAAAAAATGTTACATTATCAATTTTTTTTTGAATTGAAAATTTTTCATTCGAATTTTTATCGTATCGAATTCGAATCCGAATCGAATTCGAATTCGAATTTGGTAACTATGCATTAGACCTCCCACTGGATGACCTAGTCCGAATGAGGCAGTCTTTTTTTATATTGGATGACCTAGTCCGAATGTGGCAGTCCTTTTTTATATTGCACACCTCTGTTGAACCTCCAAGGTCTCTTACATGACTCTGCTAGACCCCACCTTATTCAAGAAATTGGGCAGGCCTACACAACTTCTTGGAGGTATTTTCTTTCATATTTATAAAATAATTGAGTTCCTACTCCCAGCTACTTTTAATGTTTTCTTTTCTGCATACGTTTATATCATTTTGAAGCCACCAAGCCACCATGTAATAGCTCAATAGTTTTATTCATTTTATTTATATATTTATTTTTAATCTTCGACGTTGTGTTAATTATTTTTTAGTACCTTATTTTTATTGTAAAAAGATAATCAATCATGGCATCCGAGATGTGGTGATCAATAGGATGCTGGAAGTAGCGAAGGAGTTTTTCGTAACGCTTATGGAGGACCAAATGGAATATTATTCCGATGATTCGTCCAGAAAAACCGTTTTTTTTAATGAGCTTCAACATCTGTAAAGAACAAGTTTTCAATTAGCGGGACACCTTGACGCATCATTTTAATCCTTTTGATGATCATGTTCACACTTGGCCTTCAAAATATGAGTAATTTAATCAATGGAGCCACAAAATGAAACTTTAATATAATATGAATAATATAATGGGACTTCAACATGTATTTTCAAATGTTAATGCATTTCACCCTATATCATTTGAATGCTATCACTTATGAATTGCTAGAAAATTTTAGATTAATCTCAAAAATTAGATTAATCTCAACTTAATGTTCAACTTAGTGTTTATCTGGTACAAAATGCCATCACAACTTTGTAGAAAATCCAAATGAATTCAATGAGTCAATCATTATTATTCCTATGTTGTGCATTATTCCTATTCCTATGTACTGTAAACATTCTACATATTTCCATAGTTGTAGATAAAATGTTTATTTAATTCTAGAGTTTTGTCATCAAATTCTAATTTTTTAAATACATGATCATGTAAATATCAGATGTTCCAAGAGTTGCTTCTTATCATTTCAATCATATGGAGCTCTAATTTAAACAACATATGCATGTAGTATATGGTGGCATGATGGTAACCTCCTTTACAAGTGTTATAAAGGTGTTGAAGAGAAGTAGAGTGTGAGTGAAGACAGATGCACATGAAGATTGACGTGACAACCCACTATGTTATTTTTCTATGAATTCTCTACTTCTCATTACTGGTAGTATTTATCCCTCTTAACTTCTAAAGAAATTAGGGAATAAAAGAAGTTAATCGATGCTTAGCTCTCTAAAGTCAATTGTATTGATATAGTTGAATATATACCAAAATAATCACGTGTAATTTGAATATAGTTGTAGAGTTGTGACGAGGCATTATCAAATATCAATGTGGTTGCCTTGGTTATCTTGGCGTGATTTTTGTTTACCCTGTATTCCAAGTCGTTTCAGTGGAGTTTGATGAGAAAAGTTGGATAAATTAGTAGAAAACAACAAGATTGGACATGTGGAGGAGAAGTTTGGAGAGGCCATGGAAATGAGTGAGAGGATAATCAAACTTGTAGGTACAACATTTGGGATGAGAGGATAATCAAACGTGTAGGTACAACATTTGGGATAAATCAAAATGTTGGGCTACCATGGCCTGTGTAAAATTTCCTAAATCCTCCAATTTGAAGAAGACAACAAAACCCAATAAGACTTAGATAGAAATATTATATGGTCATTTAATTGCATTTAAATGCATAATTTGATGTTAACAAGGTACATTGTGGGCTTGATTAATTTGGCAAAAGTGAAGGACGAAAAACCAACTTCATGATCTAAAACATTGTCCCTCCTACCCAAGCGTTGTATACAATCAAATTTATACCTTTATTGTTTTCGTAATCCCTTCCCCATCAGTTTGAGTTGCATCATTGCAGCCTTATATTGTACTCTTACTTTCGCTAATGTTTCCAATAGAGATTTCGATGAATATCGCACAGAAGTGGGTAGTCTTCATCGTAGAGAGGTAAAGCTAGTTGCTCAGAAGATGTTGGAAGTAATATCTGAGAGCTTGGAACTGGAAGGTGAATTCCTAGACAAAGTACTAGGATAACATGGACAACACATGGCTATAAAACACTATCCCAAGTGCTCCAAATGTGAGCTTACATTTAGTTTACCGGCCCATTCAGATCCCAATGTTCTCACTCTTCTTCTTTAGGATGAGATACCCGACATACAAGTGCTCAACAATGGACAGTAGACATTGATGATCAATTACAAGTTCCATCTATTTGCTTGGAACACAAATTAAATAATCTCCTCTTCTACTTTATTTTTCATTTGTAGAATCCATGGTGTATGGCGTGGAGATAATTAATGTTGGAATGAAATTATGCATGTGTAAGTTATGAATGACGGAATATATAGAGGCATGTTGCATCATGTTGTAGTAAGTTCTTCCAGAACATGCATTCAAATATGATAATTTATTGCTCTTTTTGTAATGCAGTTATCCTGCAATGATATTGACTAACATGGAGCAGCTTCACATACTACAAATATTGTGTTGGGTAATTTAATTGTAACTACCTGCTAGGTGTTGAAACTGTCCATCCAAGTGTCCTAGTTTAATTTCAATTAGTCTAATTTAGTGGAGTCATTTATGACTGATGTTTCCAATGTAATTTTATTTAACTCATACATAATAGTGAGAAGAGCAATTATTTGCTCCACATTTTTTCCTCCAATTTTTGTCATGGTATCAAAGCATCATGTCACATAAGACTCTAGAGAGAGCAACACTTCAATTTTTTTTTCTGGGTTTACAAAGAAATACGCAAGGGGCATGAGAGGCCAAGGAAAAAAGTGTGAATTCTGCACTTGTGAAGAAGAGGAAGTGTGCACGTTAAACAAAAAGACTTAGTTCGCAACTCAACCAAGAAAAAACTGTGCAAAATGTCTCCAACTTACAAAATTATAGAAAAATTAAAATTTTCGCACCTGGTGCCAAGAAGGAATACGCAAAAGTATCCAGAAAATCTCGTCGGAGCTATGCACGTCCTTCCAATAATTTTGAAACCGTGTTAAAAAAAGGAAAAAAACCTAAGAAAAAGAGTGCAAAAGTGCGCAGAAAATACCGTTGGAGCTGCGCAAGTCCGTCCAAGAATTTTGAAGCGGTGTTTTCTTTTCTCTTTTCTTAAGAAAAGAAGGAAGCCTCCACGTTTTGTAAAATACTACTGCTTCACCGTGTCGAGTTGAGAATAATTAATATTATTTTATTATTAATGGAGAAAATGGTTACATTGTTGTAACTTTCTCCCTAGTTTAGGATTAGTTCCTATAGTTATGGGGTTTGGGTACAACTTCCTATTTCCTAGTATTGTATTTAATGATGTAATCTTTTGATTGAATGTAATAGAGTGAACGAGAGACATCTCTCAAGTATTGTGAGTGTAGTCTCCAGGTGCAGGCCACACCTGAGAGCTACATCTCTTTCTTTTCAATTCAGTGCATCTTTTATCTTGGTATCAGAGCTCAGATTGAGTGAGCCTGATATTTGTCACCTGTGAGGCTGAAGTGCCTGTAGAAGCTAGCTTGCCTGTGTGGCGGAATTGCCTGTGAGGCTTGAAGTGCCTGTGTGGCGGAGTGTGTACACGAGATCTCTGTGCTCGATTGAGCAGGTGGACTGCAGAACACCTGGCTCGGACTCAGAATTTTTTTTTTCTAAGCAGAAAGGCCGATTGGCACGGATTTTGCGCTGACAGTCGCGGCAGAAGACCAATTAGCACGGGATTTCAGGGAGAAATCACGCTAGAGCACGGAAATTTAGGGAGGAATCACGCTAGAGCGCGGATTTTGAGGGAGAAATCACGCTATTGTGCCAGAAAGCCCGATTAGCGCGGATTTTACCGGGAAAAATGCGCCAATTTTTCTACTCTAAGCAATTTTTAATTAGCGCGTATTTTTAAGGAGATCCCTGAACAGCGTGAACTTCGTTTGGCGGTTTGCAGACAGAGCAGACCGGCGGAGGTGCAGATCAGTCCGGGAGAGACAGATCGGGAAAGCGCCAGAGGAGATCTGCGGGAAACCTCAACTTCGTGTTGGCGATCTACAAGGAGAGCAGGATCGGCGAAGTGGTAGATCAATTCGGGAGAGGTGGATCGGATCAACTGTGATCAGATCATTGTTTCGGCTGTGTTGGAAACACTGAAGTTGTTCATTGGAGCGGGAGTGCCAGACACTGCAAATCGGTGGCAGAGGTGATAGATCGATCTGACAGGTATTGTTTTTGCTGTTGTTGTTAAGTAGATTCACAATGAGTAACACGATGGAATCTTACCTTAACGAGTCTGGTAAACTCAATGGATCTAACTTCACGAACTGGAAGTTTAAGATCCAGACTCTGCTCGAAGGTGCGAATGCTTG